>DWMY01002816.1:0-11126 GCA_018249775.1 Heliconius hecalesia formosus
TTTTTTATTCTACTCAATATTTTTATTAGTTTCATGTTTTTAATTTTATATTACTAATATTTTTTATATAAATCAATTATAAGAAATTGAAAGTAAAACAGGTAAAAGAAATTAACGTGTCTCCCTATATCTAAATACTACTTATAATTAAAACTATTGCACTTTTTTACTTTTAATCTCCACATTATACTAATTTCCTCATGTTTTGATCATTAGTAAATAATATTTACCAAGATCTTAATTAAGAAGTTTTTTGTTCAGACACGGCAACACGAGAAGTTGTTTGTTCAGCGCTCGTTACTCGGGAACCTTTGATGTGTTTCGGACTTGGAGACGGCAGACATCGGTCCGCTTGTCAGGTGTTACCACTTACCAGCCTTCGTATCAAATGAACCTTCAATTTGTGTTCACGGCACGCGTGAGCGATGTGCTGAGAATAATGATCGAATTTATTCCATATAGTATTGAGAACTGTGAATTTCTTCTTGGAAAGGTCATTTATGTGTTAAGAGTTGAGCCAAACATTTCAAGGAGTTATCATTGAACGTGTTAAGGCAATAAAAACTTAAAAACAAGTTTTAAGTTATATTTTGTTTTCTTGAGTTTTTTATACTGTATTCTATTCGTTTTAATATTTTTCTTGTTCTTTTAAGTATATTCTTCTATAGATAGTTAACTTCTTGTTAACGTTTGAATCTATAAAATATACATTTAAATTAGTTATTCCGAATTTTAATTTCACTTTTTCACAATCAAATGTTGTGGTATTTATTCAAAATTATTCAAGGTCGTGTAACAGGTTTAATCCTGAATGAAATTCTTTAATACAGCATAAAGCACTGATTATGTAAAATTGGGCGGTAAACGTGTGTCGACAAAACCGGAATCGGGTGTCGTTGGATATGATTACGGAAAGGAAGCGGCTTCTCAACGTCGAGTTTGAACCTATTAGCTGAATACTAAAATAGGGGCCTTTGATTCATTAATGCTTGTAGCTCAGCATAAAAGTTGTGAGTTTAAATTTTTTCAGGGTAGGTCGCTAACCTAGTGCTAAGACACTCTCTTTACAGACTACCTTTCCGCTGAATTTTTGAGGCATTGCGTGTTGAGAGCAGTTTATTGTATAATATTACTAAAATTGATCAAGTGGATTTGTGCATTCGTAATTACCTTTTAATGTTAGAAAATCGCGTGATCCTATGCTAGTAATTTTACAAATCGATTTGAAGGTTGTAGTCGGAGTTACGTCATGTTTACCTTCTGTGCCCTTGCATATGCTTAACACTGATTTTTAGTCAAACTAAAGGCAAGATTACATACTATATACATATAATACTGACACTAAATTATTTAGAGGCCAGTCGTGGCGCAGTAGCACAAAGTGTGACTGTAAAACCGACTGGTTGTGGGTTCGATCCCCACTCGAGGCGATGAAATATTTACTTAAATTTATATTTCTATTTCTTCGCTCTGGTGTCGAGGCAAAAGCGCGGCGTTGAGTTCTGCCACTCAACACGCAATGCCTCCAAAATTCGGCAGAAAGTAGGGAACGGAGTGTCTTAACACTAGGTTCCCTCTGCCTACCCTGCTGTGTGCGGGATACAGCGTGAAGCTAATTAATTAAATTATTATATAGTTTCTTATCATCCAATTAATGTCTATTGATAAATTTTCATTATGAAAACACTTTTAGTTTTAGAAATTGTGCAAATCAGTTTTTATTTGTAAATAATATTTGTTCTAACCGTATATCGTAGGGTACATCAAGAAGATAATAGTATAACAAAACATGTCTAAACATTTCACACACTACGTTTAAATTGCTGTAGTTATGTGTGACAAGCAAATATTACGTATCAACTGCAAATACCATTTTGTAATATTACAGCAAGTTAGCAGAAAATAAATTTACGCCCCTTCACACATTATATTCCTTGACTTGAATGTAAATTGCAAATATTTTTGGCATTTAGTATTAAGCAATAGCTATTGCTGAACAAGTAATATATTCAGTTTTAAATTTGTTATTTTTTCTTTATTTACTTTGTATATTAAAAACTTGGTTCTTTTTCTTTCAGGCAAAAAGCATCAAGAACAACCGCAGTCTTCCAAATCTTCTAGAGCGGCAACTCCAGAATCACCGGAACCGGTATCTCCAACTGGGAACGAATCATTTAGACCAATACTTCGAACTCCACCACCTTCACGACTGGGGCCGCCACCCTCGCCTCCAGTGCCCACGACCCCAAAAGCACCTGTTGCCCCCGAACCGTCAGGCCCGTTGCCACTGTCACCATGCCCCGTATGTGGCCGCACATTTGTTCCCGCGTCACTGGCGAAGCATGTCAAGATATGCGAGAAGATGACCGTAAAAAAACGAAAAACCTTCGACTCTTCGAGACAACGGCGTGAAGGTAAATACTTAACTCCTATTTTTTTTTTAAATATTAGTAAAACGTAAACAACTTTCCTTAAATATCTTTTCGTTTTGACATTGCATTCAATAAAATTCTGGCGGTGATAGCTTAGGGTAGTTTGTTAATTAAAGCGCTATTAAGGAATCCAAATTGTTTACATCAAACAGAACAATAGAACAATACCATTAGTAGATCTTTTTGATGTGTGATGTGTATGTGATTATTTGTTTTTTTCTCACTTTGTACGGCATGCTTTATTTAGAAAATAGAAGTGTATTGATGTCCTTATGTTTTGTGGGTAACAAGGACCGGCCACAGATACTGGTAATGGTTTTGTTGAGTGGACTATTTTTACATTGAATTCTATGTCAATCAACTGTTCTGTCGAATGTGATCATATTACTAACAGAATCGTATGCGCAAATTTCGTATTCCATGTTAATACTAAATCTGGAATAAGCCACATTGGTGTGAATCGTAAATCTGTATTGACCTACAATTGTGATACGGTTAGTTAAATAGTTGTGTTTGAATGTAGGTATAGGTACTGGTAATAAATAGTAACTAACGTGAAAGTTGACTTGAACTTAATATCCTCTTTCGGGGGAATGAGTATAAGCCTATTGAATAGACTTATGTCTTGAGGCCAGTCGAAGCGCAAGGGCACGCGCGTGACTGTGAGTTTGATTCCTACTCGAGGAAATTAAATGTCTAATATTTTCATTTTCTTCGCTCTGGTGTCGAAGCAAAGCGCGACGTTGAGTTTCGCCACTCAACACACGAAAAATTCGACGGAAAGTTGGAACTCGCTATATGCTGTATACAGCGTGAAGCTGAAAGAAAAAAAGTATAAACTTATGTCGATAACCTATAAGACCATCAACAGTTATTTATTATTATCCTGAAAAAAAAAATGATAATAATACTTTTGTCGCAACTTTTTATTTAATCGAAAATCCTATACTTATAATCTTCTGTTGCGGATCAATATACGAAAAGGCGTGGTAAGAATATTAAAATACAAGGTCGTCAATTAATTTGATGCCATCCGCTGGGACCAGACTCGGCCCACTAACACTAACCAGTGCTTCTCGAACTCCAAATATTGAACTCCATTTACACATAATATCAAAGAGGTCTGCATTTACATATTTTGCTTGTGTTGCGCCGAGTTCGGTAACTGACGCCTACTGTTGCATTTAACTGGCTAATCGTGAATCATCTTTATAATATTATTGGCTTGATGGTGGTATAAATGTATATATTATCTGTTACATTCTGTATCTTCGATTAGATGCACGTGAACTTATTGAAAATTATAAATAAATAGTTTCAAAGATATCAAAAAGGAGATTGTGATTTGTTCACATATTGCAACTAGACGCTGTAGCATGTTCACAACATGTACCACACTTACAGGCACGGATTTAGAACAATACTTGCCAAAGAATTTCGGTCTTCCAGAAAACAGCCCATTCCTCGAGAAGAGTCCACCCAACACTGCCAAAGCTGCCATCAAACCTAAGACTCATTCAGTGAGGAGTGCAATTACTAAGGTAATTTTATAATATTAATTCACTGTGTGTGACTGTAAATGCTGGGCCGGTTGTGGGTTCGATCCCCACTCGAGGAAATTCAATATTTATTTTAATTTATATTTTCATTTTTTCGCTCTGGTGTCGAGGCAAAGCGCGACGTTGAGTTCCGCCACTCAACATGCAATACCTCCAGAATTCTGAGAAAAGTAGGGAACGGAGTATTTTAACACTAAGTACCCTGCTGTGTGCGGAATATAGCGTGATTTTATTTTCAATTCATTGTTATTTTTTTATATTAACACACTCATTTAGAATTCTTAACTTAATAAGTTTAAATGTAAAGAAGTTGTACTTGAGATTTAAAGTGATTGTGCCATATCCATAAATACGAAGCTTAATTAAAATATACTATGTATGTCACTCAAGATTTCCCTTTGCTGTTTAAGCATACTAAAAACAATTTCTTAATAATTAGGTATTCTGTACTAGTACTTAAAAGTTTCTGAATATTTAAGGTTGTTTGTAAAAGAACCTACGCCCGACGAGTTCTATAGGCTTGACCTTTTCTCATTTAAAATATAGCCATGAAGCGTATTGTTGAACCGTATTTTGTTATGTTAATTGCTTCTCATTAGTGTCTGCGATGAACAGTGGCTGCTTTTCATCTTTATGCCGAGTTATTTCTATAGGAGCTATATACAATCGTTCGTTTATTTACTGGTGATGTAAAGAAGAGAACAGATCTTTTATGTTATTTAAATATTTTAAATTTTAATACAAAAAAAACCTATACTACGTAACAAATACTTAATCTTTTAATTTGCTATTTACTATTGACAATAGTATATAGTGTTATGAGATTTTAAATATTATATGTAAATTCTAAAATCGTATATAAAACTGTAATAAATCGAAACGAAGTATTTACTTAACCCTATAGCCTGCGGCGGACTTACAAAAGTGTCCGCACTGCCAGCGCGCGTTCGGCGTGCGCGCGTTCGAGCGGCACGTGGAGTGGTGCGCGGACAAGGCGCGCATACTGCCCGCGGCGCCCGCCGCGCCGCCGCCGCACCTCGCCGACGCCAAGCAGCGCCTCAATGCGCGCACGCAGTACAAGGCACCGCCTGTGCGCGGGAGACGGTTAGCTGTCTTATTTGGGCTTTTTTTTTCAGTTTCGCATTTTTTTTGATCTTATTGATTGATGAGAGATAACTACCTCACCGTCCGTCTGAATTAGAAATATCGAGCGATCGCGAGGTTAACGGCATATGAACATAAAAACAACTCATTTTCCCTAAGTAGAAAATAAACCCAAAATCATTGCGTCAGCCACAGATTTACTGCGCCATGATGACCTCTTATCATTCATTATCAATATTTTGAGTTGTGCAACGGCTTATCACATGCATATAATGCCCTTTTGTTTCTCTTTAGAATAACATCTTCGTATTTATGTTATCAATTATCATAATATATTTCTTTAATTCTATAAGGTCTTGTCTTCACGTGTTCAATAAAAAAAATATATACAACATATTTTTTTTTCATTATCACGTGAAGTTCAAAATTTAATATTGGGTTCCGTCTGTTATTAAAAGTCCTTTAGTCCGTACCAACCTAGTTCGCCACTTAAAATGATATTATTACGGAATTTAGTAAAATATCAGCCAATTCAATATAACACTTATTTTGTAGCAATATTGTCAATATAGCAATGTTATTTATGAACCGATTAAAATAAAACAAACACTAAATGTAAAGGGATGATTGCCAAAATACGATAGTGAAAAAGGGTTAAGTCGTTTCTGAAATCCGCGTGAACAAACGCACAGATAAAAAAATATATTATATATACATACATATATAGATAAATCATTGTATTAATAAATTAAAATGATAGCCTTTAAAATTGTTATCGATATGATTTTATTTAAATTGTATTAGTATCTACAAATACGTTATACAACTTCCAGATCATCCCAAAATCGTGAGAAATCGTCGAACAGCCGGTCGGCGTCCGTAGAGTCGACTCGAGGTATCTCTCCGCCCAGGGAATTTGGTGACTACAGGCACGGCAGGACGAGAGCCTCAGGTAAGGAAATTATGCCATACGTAATAATTTTAATTTAAAACCAAGAAAAGAGAATATTTAAAATAATTGTAAATAAAAGATAAATGTGGTCCTTTATTTTTCCTGTATTGAGATTATTATTATTGAAAGCTGAGAGATTAATAACATTTTTTTTAAGCAAGTAAATAAAATATAGCTATTTAATTAGATAATGTAAGTTTCAAAATCACAGGGAAGTCTTCGTTTTATAAATTATTTCTATAGTAATTCGATAGTAAGTGTTATTTAACATTCATATGAGTTCACTGTAAGCAGCTTCACTTAAGAGGAAATGAAAATAAATATATTCATTCCTCCAAGTGGGAATTGAACCCACAAATATTAGGTTTACCAGTCAGATTAGACACTATGCCGACGGCGCGTATTAACTTTAAGAGGTCCTAACATTATGCTATAAGAATATACTTATTACAATTTTTAATACATATATCAATGTCGTATATTTCCAGAATCGACGTCTAGCAACGATTGTCATGAAGACGTTTCACCGCACATGCCAGTCATAAGAAATTCAAGAGCTTCACAAAACAACTCATCCGGCGATGCCAATGTTAAAGCAAGACAAGCAAGACTTGCAAGAGATATTAGCAGTTCTAGGTACTGTAAAATACTGTGTTTTCTAAATATGTATATATTTGTATCCAATTTGTAATTGTAGAATACGGATAGTCTTTTGTAGAAGTAAAATTAAAAATATGTATTGTAATGTTAGTTTGTGTTTAACTAGATAGTATTACATGATTTAGTTATTACACCAAATAAGGGGAAAGGAAGGAGTATGTTGCAATAATTTGTAATTTTTTATTATTTCTATTTACGAGTATAATGTATAATTGATATATCGTTCCTGTCTCCTTGTTTGTTCTCTTCCGGTGTCTATTGAAATCCTTCCTTTTCCTTTTTCCTAGAGATATCCAAGAACCCCCCACATCCTCTATCCAACAAACCAATACCGATCCTAACATCAACAAAAAAGACACTCATAAACCTATTAATAGACTCAACGCCAAAAAGAGACATTATTTAAAAAAGTTAGAAGAGATTTCCAATAAATATAATGAAAGAAAATCTAAAGCAGAAGAAAAAGAAAAACCTAATAAAACTTTAGATAAAAAAGAATGTTTTTTAAAAAGCCAAATTCCTGTGCCAAAGAAATTGAAAGTAAAACAGGTAAAAGAAATGGAAAAAGAACGTTTGACACTAAACACTAAAATTAGTGATAGCAATGATAACCTTAATGATGATAAATCAATAGAAGCATCCTTAATAAATGTCGTTGAATCTAACATTAAATTATCACAGCCAAATACCAAAACAAAAGTAAATACTAAACGCAAAGTAAAAAAGGAAACTTCTAAGATTATCAAAGAAAGTAAAATAAGTTTAGATAGTCTCGAAGGATGTATAGACGTGACACAAGGAAAAAAATGTCAATCAGTAGGAATAAATACTGAGTTGTTATGTCCTTGCGTGCCGTGTGTCATACACGAGACAGACGCTAATATATCAATTAAAAAACAAAATAAAAATATTAAACCTTCCTCAGCTACATTAAAATATAACAAAATGGTTGATTCAAATCCAATGGTTGAATTGTTATATAAGAATCCAAATTTGACTAGTTCTTCTGATATTGGTATAAAACAAATTGAAGAAAATATTAATTTAGACGATACTGAAAGTTTTGAAAACTGTAATCAATCACAAGTGAATATGTATCAACCAGCTGAAGATGTCGTAGTTTTTTTAAAGAAAGACTTAAAAAATCATATTCCTAAATTGGAAAATGAAGTAATTGAAAAACAAATTAGTGAACCAGAGCAAGACTCATTAGAAAACATTAAAGATAATATGTCTAATTTGTCAATCGAAAATATAGAAGATAACTATGAACATGATTTGAGCGAAGAAAATTTTGAAGATTCCTTTAATGTTGAAAAAGAAAAAAATGTGGATAATATGGATAACGATATAAGTCGTCATGGCAGCGGTGATACATACACAAAATTTACTGAAGACGCTGCAGATTTAGAAGAATTCCTTTATTTGACTGATAAGATGATTGAAGATCATGAAAAGAAAGAATCTCAAAAAGGTGAAATAGAGAAATGTATTGAAAATATTCACACACCGAACACAAATTCTATAGAGTGCTTGAATAATGTTTCAAATGATAGCATGAAACAAGATGAACTTATTTTCTCGGACACTTTAGAAGATCTAAAGAATAGCCTTAAAGAAATTATGCAAGTAAATGACGACGATAATAATATTAAAACTAAAAATCCCGAAACAATAAGCAATGTATGTGACCTAGAACATATAACGGTATATGGTTTAAAGTTTTACGATCAAGATCCTGCAGTGGAAAGTAACACTGATATAGAATCCACTGAGATGAAGCTACCATCAATATGCGAAAATAATAAATGTACAGGCACAGTTACTAAAAGTAAATGTAATGTGTCGAATATATACAAAGTGAACAAGAGATGTAAAATGTTGGGTGAACAAAAGCGTTTAAATAGTGATTATAGAACTTTCATTATAGAAGAGAGTCAGGAAAGTGATGGAGTGCCGCCGTTAAAGTTGCCACGTATTGAAAATAAGAGGTTTTGTGTACTTTTACCTTTAACTTTTCCTATATAAATTAGGACGTATTTACAAATGAAATTATTTTTATTTTATATAAGTAATGTGACATATTATTTTAAGCAATTTGAAATACGCCCTATTTTTTACTAACTTCGCTTTAGCTTGTAATTAACAGCTTTATATTCCGCAAGTATGTCTGACTTCTCCCAATATAAGGTAATAATATAATTTCTTTAAAAACATATATGTGTTTTCACATATTCAAGCGTAATTAATACTAGATATTATTGGACTAAAAAATATTTTTCATTTTTTAATTGTACACTTTCAGACTGGACGATAATTATGATCCATTTGCATCGGCAGCTAGACAAATGAAAGAGCTCATGTCGTCAGACAACAATATTCCTAAAAAATCCCAAAGTTCCAAAGATCTTAGTAGAACTCTTCCCAGCTTACGTCCCTCTAAAGAAAAAATATCCACATCTTTCCGTACAGATAATACTAAAATGATGAAGGATACTTTAAATAAAACATATCAAAAGACACCAACTCTTCAAAGAATGAAATCGTTTGGTAGCACTAATAATGACAATAACAGTTCATTTGGTGGTAGGTGTAGTTCGTTCAGAATAAATAGAAGCGATAAAAAACCTAGTCAGAAATTAAACACAACTTTCACCAAGTCAAGTAAAGAAAATATTAGTTCCACGGAAAAAACTTACTTTAATCGCTCTAGCAACTTAAATAGATCCTTTTCGAGTTATTCGAACTCCAGTTATAGTACCCCGAAACTAAAAGATAAAATCCCAAAAATGTCACAATCCATGCATCATGGATTTCAACGTACTACTACTATTGTCAAACAACCCTTAAAGTTAGATAAGATACACAAAAATGAAGAAAAGAAAGATTTTGTGAATCTCGATGTTATACTTACTTATGACAATACTTCGATGACTGACAGTAACTATATTGATCCCAGACTTATAAATGAAAATGATAATTTACCAATCAATGTTAATACCATTTTAAATAATCCTGACATAATAAGTAGCATGGAATCTTTATTAACTACGGAAAATTTACCAGCAAAGTTTGACTCTTTCAGTACTATAAAACATGATAATAATAATGACAAAAACAATTTATCAGATTCTCTGTACAGTAAGTCAGAGACAAATAATAATAACAGTAACAAAACTAGTCCATCCTCGGACTTTAGTTCTCAATACGACAAAATCATGTCTTCTTTAGAACAAAGCATAGCTTCAAAGACTTCAGCGAGAGACGACGATTCTCTCTGTGAAGACTTTGATCTTGAAGAATTCATGATTACTTTCGATGAGCAGGTAATGAAACAAAACACAGAAAAACGCACTTGTAGCTCCACCACCCGAATAGTTGCTCAATCTGAATTTTCTAACGACGGTACCGAAACGAAAGTTGTAAACTCACCCAAAATAGTAAATAACACTAGCAATGGTATGATTCCTGTTAACAAATCAACTTCTCTTGTTTTTAGCAGTAACAATATAGTAGGCGACAAGCTATTCCCATCCTCCGTTAAACGTTCCACATCCCTCCTTGATTCCATTAAAAAAAAATCTGCACCAAAGTTGGACAACGCCAAGAATCATCACAAAACTGATCAACTCGAACAAGATCTGATGCAATCCTTGAAGGATTTCGATAAATTTTACGAATCTGAGAGAATCGATAATCAGCCGATGCGGAAAGAGATTGTAAATAATAATAAAACTACACGTAGTGATGTAAAAAAGAAAGATGTTCGTCGGAAAGATCACAAGATGAACAGACACGATTCTGTAACTAACGGGAACTTCACGCCGAACGGGAAATCGAGCAATGATTCAGCGTATAGCAGGTTAGTCAGGTAACTAATAACAGCCATGGTGGGGATAATACGCTTTTCATATTTAAAATTACAAAATCTTTTATAAATAAATAATTACAATGTCTTTGAAATTTTTTTCAGTTTAAATAGAATATCACCATCTAAGTTGTCATTATGTAATACAAAAGAGACGAGCATCAGGACGTCGCCCGAACAAGTGCCGGTCGGCTCGGACTCAAGTGGAAGTCAAAAAGATGAAATTCGATCAGTATCGAGTGAAGAATTCTTAGCAATGGAGAGGTCAACGGAGTTAGACGCACCCTTGAGAAAGGAAAAAGTCAAAGAGTTAACTGCACCTGTTGCTAAAGGTATTTTTTTTAAATATTGCTAAGTAAACATTTTTATGTTTAAACTCGTTGAAATTATCTCTATCAAGCTACGTCGAAATTCTTATACAATATAGGCATTTGTCTGGAGCTTGATGAGGACGCATGGCTATTTAGCCATGGCACGACTACAGGTGGCGTGGGTTAAAGTACAGCTGTGTTCAAATTATTTATACGGTTTTTTTTTTATTATTTTCTTTA
>DWMY01002817.1:0-11126 GCA_018249775.1 Heliconius hecalesia formosus
TAAAAGATAATTTTGGAGACTTAAATATTCAAATTCAAATATATTCATAACTAACCTGAAATCTATATAAATTTTGAAACTGAATGAGCTCTTCACACAGATCTGCTAAATAGACGTCAGTATCACAAGACCTGAAGTCGTGTGTACCAGATGCCATGTAACGTAACACTTTAGTCGAAGGGAAACATTGTTTTTTCATAGAAACAACATGTAAGTTTTCAGTGCCTTCTAAATGATTAGATATTATTGCGTTAATAAATCGGAGACGAATGTAAAAATAAAGTAATAGATTGGAGCAAAATAACCATTCCATGGTAGAGGACAACTGAGCCCACAGAAAACCACCGAAAGAGATTACTTCTGTTGGATTCTCATTTGATAAAGCTAATATAAACATTAACACCAACAATACCACAATTATAGACACAGTTACAACGTTAGCGTGTAACGATACATCATTTAGGTACGGGTTCTTATCAATCTTTAACTTTCGATCGATTTTTTGTAATTGTATATAAAATTTCACATTATTTTCGTTGTTAAAAAATCGGGCGTTTATAACAGTACACAAATAAAGCATGTAGTGGATGTATATTGACGTTAAGGTTATGTAGTAAATATTACTAAATAGTGCGAATTTGTTGAAATAAAGAAATACGGAACACGTATAAAGGCCGAAACACACAATTAAACATATTACAGTGTAAATTTTTTGGAGAACTGTGGGTGCGGTCACAAATCTGTCGCGGGCGTCGACTCGACTTGACCCCAAAATCGTTTGTATTAAGCGAAACGGATAGAACGACCTCAGGAAGTTCTCTTCTAAAATGTCACTTGAAAGATATTCCACTGTTTTCATTGTCCTGTATTATAATAGAATTTGCTGTTAATATTTTAATTAACGCGAATAAAATATACAATTAAAAACATACTGGCGTTACGCGAGTATTTTATTAAAAGTTAAGTATTTTGGTTTTTTTTATAGTAGGGATACATATGTCTAAATAAATTTTATAGTACTTAAGTTAAAACTAGGATAAAAGTGTTAATTGTTAAATTTAGAGCTGTAACACAGCCCCATTGTATACGATGCTATGATGACCAAAAGTTTCCCTATGAAACTGGTGTCTATTTTAACAATATCATATATTGACAAATCGCTTCTCACTTCCAGCAATAATAGCATATTTTTCATATATTTCCTGGTAGTCTCTGAAAGTAAAGAAATTCATTAGGTTCACTGACATAAGAAATAAATATCAATTCGTAGGTGCTTACAAGAAAGGAACAGTTCTGGCCTTTTGAATTTAATTTAGAGGGCGTCGTGGCGCAAGGGGCGTGTGACTTTAAGCGCGACGATTGTGGGTTCGATTTCCACTCAATAAAATACTTAACATTTTCATTTCCTCGCCCTATTAACGAGACAAAAACGCGGCGTTGAGTTCCACATCTCAAAATGCAATGCTTCAAGAATTCTGCGGAAAGTGGGGAAATGAGAGTTACAAATAAATGCCACTAACGGTGAATAAAAAAATACTATAGATGAATTAGCAACGTGCTACACAAGTTCACACTAACCTAGGTTCTATTGATATGCCTAACACACGAGCATATCCAAGTTACTTCCCAAATAACATTAAATGTTATTAAATGTTAGTAAAAGAAAATAATTCATTAAATTTAAACGCACTAACAGTATTGCTTCATATTTATTAATAAAGTGATTAACGTGTTCATTGAAGTGTATAACGTTAGAGAAGGGGTAGTGTAGGTACCTACCATTAATTTGATGAATATCTTAGAGTACCTACCTACTACATACATATTTTATAAGATTGGAAAGAAAACTTACTAATATCGGTATCCATGGAAATGTTTATGAAACCCACTTGCAAACATTTCAAATAAATTGATAGAAAAAAATAATGACATTATAGTTATCTCCGAACTTATTTAGCTTAAAATGGAGAAAAATCTTTTGTGCTTGATTGATGACTTGTGAAATGGGCACTTCTGCCACTTATACCAGCTACTCAGACCAAGAGTGGCCATGGCCATGGTGTAATGGTGATGGTAGGTTACTTTAGAGATGAATATTGATCTCGACGAACTGTCTCAAAGAGCGGCAGCACAATAGGCATACTATCCCTAAATAACAGTTCTCTGACTTAGTTATATGTCTAAGACTAATGTAACATCTCATAAATATTTACTTTTATAAAAAAAAAACAGCTTCACGCTGTATCCCGCACACAGCACGGTAGGCAGAGGGGACCTAGTGTTAAGACACTCCGTTTTCCCACTTTCTGTCGAATTCTGGAGGTATTGCGTGTTGAGTGGCAGAATTCAACGCCGCGCTTAGCCTCGAGACCAGAGCGAAGAAATGGAAATATAAATTTAAGTAAATATTTCATCTCCTCGAGTGGGGATCGAACCCACAACCAGTCGGTTTTACAGTCACACTTCGTGCCAGTGCGCCACGACTGGCCTCAACTTTTATAATTATTACTAAAAGTACAAACCGTTTTTTGATGAATGTACAATGTTGACAGATAGCCTTCTTAATTTTTCTAATTTCGACGTAAGATAACTAGCTGCACGGCATTGAACGTACGTTAAGAGCAAAAATAATATTAATGGTGATGTTAAAAATGCCGATAGAAAAATATCCAATTGTGTCTGTAACAACATAATGGAATAAAGTTAAAATAAAATATAAAAATATAAAACTCGACAGAATAAAAACCACAATATCCCACTAAAGTACGAGAGCCGACGATGTTAAATGGGGATTTACTCAAGCGTCATAGAGACCTATTGGGTTGCGAAGCTTAGATGATAACAAGAAAAAAATGTCATATAAGACGAATCTTTTGATCGGTGGTATGAGCGGCTACAGATTTTCAAAAATGTAAAAAAACTATTGCATGGAAATACTCGAACGCGTCAGATATTGATATCATCTATTTCCTACGTATTCTTAAAAATGTAAATATGTTAATCTGACTGTTTCCATGATGGAGGTAGTCGTTAGTAAGAGTTAAAAATAAAAAAAAATAAAAATGATCGAGCGCGTTACATTTTCTAAGGGAGTGTTAAGTGAACCTAAAAAGAGCTCTTATATAATAATCTGCCGATTTGGATGTGACGCAAGCTCGCAGCAATGTTTGAATATGCAAAAACTATTTCGTCACTTTGAAATACTCAAGCGCGTCAGATTAAGAGATATATATATATATATATATATATATATATATATATATATATATATATATATATATATATATAGGGCTCATATTTGGTGGAAGTACGTAACCGAGTACAAGGAATCCCCAAATCATAGATATAGTTTACTTTCGATAAATTACGAGGCTCATGTTTTTATATATGTTCTTGGAAAGAATATTTGAAATTACTTTATCCATTGCCTGACGCTCAGCACGGTTTTAACCCCCTGTCAGATACCCGTAAACACTATACATTACAAAAGTACCAAAACCATCCAAATTCCTACTACTATCAATTCGTACTATCAGGGGATACCCTGATAGTACTTACCGGTGTAACGAAGGTCTGGCTGTATCAGGCTTCCGTTCTATATGAATCATAAAAATCAGTGTCTACAAAAGGAACATAAATAGTACCTACTACCTACATGTATATATTGATAAATACTTACATTACCTTCATTAACTTCACCAAATCGGGCAAATGTATTGAAATATATATATAAAACTAAATGTATATCATTAAATTGAATGTACATTTATTATTTATTTTATTAAAATACTCACTTGATATTTTAAACACAAAATAGCTCTTTCGACATAAAGCAACGCCCACAACGTCGTTTGAACAAAAATGTAGAGAATCTGTAATAACAATAAGAATAAAAAAGTTTAAGATTCATACAAAAAAAAACCATACATTATGTTAATTATTCACCCTATGTTCATAGAGATATATGAAGTCTGAAATCACCGAGACGATGTAGTGAACGCTTTTCAACAAATCGTTCCATGTTACATCATCGAAACTATTTGGGCTCTCAAGTAAACGACAATTTTGTGGGTAGTTGTTTTTTAAATTGTTTTCACAATTGATTCTATTAACATCTTCCAATTTTTTCGTCACAAAGTCCACACGCACACTTATATAATACAAAATAACCATTATTAAAATACCATTGAAGTAACTAATAAGCGGCCCCCACGTTACGACCAAACCAGGAAAGCAAAAATATTGGAAAAAATTAATATTAAAAATAATCGTAATAACAGTAGCCAGAGTCAAACAAAACCAAATGATATATACAATATTTTGTGCTAGATACACGTTCTTTTTCTTTCGATCATCCATATTCAGAAGGCGGTCTATTTTCTGTAACTTGACATACAAATCACAATTTATTTTTTCATCTGTGAAAAATTTCTCATATATCACCAATGGCATTTCCATCCCATTAATATCAATGTAGGCAAATTTAAAATGTGATTCGTTAAAAAATGTCCCGTCCGCAAATCTACATTGTGTGTAATGATTGTATTGAATAAATAGGTGTGCCAACCACACTGTCGTCGTGTAAAAAGCGATCAATTTAGATGGCGACGTGGCAAAACCGTCTTTCAGTTGGACTCGCAGACAACCGAATAAAATATGGACGTATTGTATAGGTCTGAATATGTCCACAAATTCGTCGTCCAAAATATCGGCTGTTAATTTTTCTAGTCGGCTGGCCATGATTTACTAAACAATAGCAACTGAAATGTGTCCAGAGCATACGTATTATATAAAGATGATACAAATCTATAGAAATAATAAAACATATTTGATAAATTGAAAATCATCCCCACGAGACTGAGTATGCGTGCCTATAATAATAATTAAACTAATATTTCATTAAATTACAATATTTCGAAGTGTATTATTGAGTAACCTCAATAATCTATATCAGCTTCACGCTGTATCCCGCACACAGCAGGGTAGGTAGAGGGAACATGGTGTTATGACACTCCGTTCCCCACTTTCCACCGAATTCTGGAGGCATTGCGTGTTGAGTGGCAGAACTCAACGCCGCGCTTAAGCTCGACACCAGAGCGAAGAAATGGAAATATAAATTTAAGTAAATATTTCATGTCCTCGAGTGGGGATCGAACCCACAACCAGTCGGTTTTACAGTCACAGTCACACCTCGTGCCGCTGCGCCACGACTGGATTGGTGTTTGTACATGAAAGATGTACAGTGTTTTTGTCATCACCACATTATATAAAATCACAGTTTTAACTACTCTATAAAAACCTAATACACTTTAAACAAAAGAGATTTTTCCAAAAATGAAAAAATGATTTTTCAAACAAAATAATTAATAAAATTTTCGTTGTAAAATAAAACGCCATTTGGCATTTGTCGACAATGACGCACACAGATACAAACCTATCAAAGCGATACCGCCGCAAATGCCTCATTCACGAAATCGAGTCGTAAGTATTGTTGAATATGTTGAATTGTGTAAAATAGAACGAGAGATATCCCTTTCTCGTTCTGGTTTTTGAGAATGAAAAATGGCAGATCGGCAACGCTTAGTAGTATTTTTTTAGTAGTAGGTGTTCACGTTACTGGTAACTGCGAAATACAGGTATGGATAAACATTGTGAAATGAAAAAAAAACCCTGCGTCTAAACTGTTACGATATGAGTATAGGTCTTGATTAATTTCTTTAGGTACGGGTTTGATATATTTTACACTTTATGCTGCTCCCATAAAAGAAGCGTAGACGTTTCCATCCTTTATATATATAGGGTACCTAATGTTAAGACTCACCGTTCCCCACTTTCCGCCGAATTCTGAAGGCATTGCGTGATGAGTGGCAGAACTCAACGCCGCGCTTAAGTTCGACACCAGAGCGAAGAAATGGAAATATAAATTTAAGTAAATATTTTATTTAGAGTGGGGACTGAACCCACAGCCAGTCGATCACGTCAAGTCACATTTTGTGCCCCTGCGCCACGACTGGCCTCAATATTTTAACCAAGTCTATAAATTAAGTGAAAAATATAGACACAAATAAAACACACAGGTTCTGCTTTATAAGAAATAACTTTTAATATTATTAAACTAGAGTAAGACTAACCCCAGCGGAAACATCAACATTCTTAGACACTGCAGGCAACCAACACATTAAAAACAGCCTAAAACAATGTTTACAACAATAAAATGTGACAATAGAAACTCGATTATTCGGCTCTCAGTTATACGGATTTCCGAATATCCGAACTATCAATCGCAACTAAATATATTAAATACCTACTACTACGTAATTTAGGAAAATATGTACATATGAAGATATGTGTAATAATTATACATTGTATGTTAGATTTTTTTTTTAATTATAAATGTTTAATCGAGTTTCTATTGTATTTCATTTATTCATTATTGTACAAACTGGCAATGTTGGAATATTTCTTGGACTTTTACATTTAGAGAATAAATGTATTAACTTAATTAACATTCACTGCCATCAGCATTTGACAGTCTGGTCAATATAAATATTTTCATAAATAAAAATTGGCACCCGGATAGGTATGTCATCCATATGTCTGTCTGTGATTTCAAAATGATTGTCTTTTCAAGTGTATATAGTTACTTACACTATACCAAAATACAAAAAAAAACCATTTTAAACTATTTGTCTGTCTGTTCTTTATTTTTGTTCAGGCTAAGCTCCAAAACATCTAAACCGATTTTTATGGGGGCTTTCACTGAAAGATAGAGGAGGGTTTTGAAGAACATATTTTGAACAATTGAATGAATATTTTGTACTTGTAGGTCATAAAACCATTTCTAAGAACTAAGTATATTTACGTTTCTTTTTGAATTATCACCATTTCAAAGATATAGAGTTTAAAATTTTTGATATTTTAATTGTAATTGTGTAAAGACAGAAAGAAGAAGAAGAAGATTTGACCACTTTTTTTATAACTAAATTGACCACATTATTTTGTTCATAAAAAATTGCGATTGTACACCATTTTTTAATTCTTAATAATTAATTATTGTTCTGTATAAATAGTCGGACTATACAATTTGTTCTATACCATTATCTAATATTCAATAAAATAAAAAGAAAAAAATCAATGATACTGTCTTTACCTTATTGGTAAGATAGCATAACAGATATCTATCAAATAAATTATCAGACACTTATCAGACAGTGGTAAAATGTGACATTATTGTCATTTTAGTATGCAAAACGTGAATCTTCGGAATATCCAAGTTTGTCTAAGGCTGGAGTGCAGGCAAATTTGATCATAGGTGGAGGGCCACACATTAGTACGATGACGTCATCGCCTGGCGGGAACAAGTGCTCTTCGATCATTGTATCGTTTATAAATCCTGTGCTATATTTCCACCCTGGAAATGATAAATGTTATTATATCAAATTATAAGACATACGCTAGTTTTAATCGACGAAAAAGCCGAAGAAGGTTTATTTTTCAACGTGTATATTTTAATTAGCATATTTTTTTTCTCTAAGTAGTTTCTTCAATTCTTTTTGCTGTTTTCGAAAAAGGGGAAAAAATTAATTTTAGACTTTTTCTTTTGTTCAATCAATACTATTTCCTTTGGTGTTTATTAAGTAATAAACATAACTAAATCAAATATGTATATAACGATAGTAAAAGGATTAGGTACAGAAGTTTCTGGGTCTTTAAAGTGTTTCAAAACAGATTTAAGCATTAATTTTATATACATTTTTGTAATAATTTCTAAATATTTTTTCATATTACTGAGAAAAAACGAATTGCCATCTTACCTCGTATGTATTTTTTTATTAATACATAAATATACATATATATTTTTATAAATATCAACTGCATTTACCTTCATTAGCTTTATCAATGGTGTACCAAAGTTGGAATTGTTCCGGGTGTTCCTTTTGATATTTTTCGAGTTCATCTCTCAATAATATGTCTTGTTCAGTTTGATTTGCAAATAGCAGTCTGAGCTCAGTTTGATCACCTGCGGCCTTACAGATGTGGCGAACGAGCTGTAGCATTGGCGTGATGCCCGTACCACCTGAGAAAATTAAATATAAATAAGAAAATTATAGTGAAGACCATTATGGTGCAGTGGAATAGTTTACAAGGTAGATGACGTGTAGTGGGTACAAATCTCATTTGGAGATTGATTATTTACTAAAATTGTACACCTTTATGGTCCGGTTAAATACCGGAGATGAATAGATGGAGATAGACGTGCTTCTTGAAGGTAGCCATGTCATATAGCCTGGAAACACTGCCGCGGGTAGGCCATTCCACAGTTCCGTGGCGCGTGGAAGGAAGTTCCTACGAAACCGCACAGTAGTGGAGTGCCATACATCCAGGTGGTGTGGATGATATTTTAGCACGTGTCGTACCGTGCGGTTAATGTTAGACCTAATGTCTATTTGTCAACTTAGAAAAGCATTATTATGCTTGTGTTTTGCATTGATTAAAATAAGTATATTTTTGTTAGTCATTAATGCTACTCTAGAAGAATTTCGGAAATGGATGACCTTCAAGCTGCGATGACTACACTATTAAATCATTAACTGTTATCAAATCGAGTTTCCATTGTATGAGTCATTCGGATATTTTTTAATTTTTATTGTTTTTTTTTTATTATCATTTTTATTTAAGAAAAAGCATTGTCATGCTGAGTTTTCTATAAGATTGTGATTTGACTAAATTTGTATTGATTACCGCTTTATATCTTCTGTTTGTATTAAAAAGTTTAAAAGTGAGTTAGAAAGTGAATGATATTACATTAAAGCTTACATCGATCGTAAACAATCATAATTTTATATGATCTTCTGGTGTTGGATAGTACATTTATCATGGAAGGCTATATACATATTACTTCACGTTAATATTTTCAATGTAACAAAATATGACTGCGGTCAGAGTTACCGGACACTTAGGATATGTGAAATATCATACATAACTCTTAGTTCTATCCATTTGACCATGCGGGCGAAGCCGCAAAAAGCCGTAAAAAGCTAATAAAAAAAAATCAACTTCACGCTGTTTCCAGCACACAGCAGGGTAGGCAGAGGGGACCTAGTGTTAAGACACTCCGTTTTCCACTTTCCGCCGAATTCTGGGGGCATTGTGTGGCGGAACACAACGCCGCGCTTTGCCCCGATACCAGAGCGAAGAAATAGAAATATACATTTAAATAAAAATTTCATCTCCTCGAGTGGGGATCGAACCCGAGTCGATTTTTCAGTCCCACTTTGCAACTCTGCGCCACGACTAATCTCAACTAGTATATAAAATAAATTTAATCCTATTCTAAATTGTAATAAATCATATTTTAATTAACATCTTAATCCATGTCTACAGTACAATAAAATAATTCAGTGTTACACCTGACGCTTTTGGTCGACATGACGCTGTTTCTTTAATAGTCTATTTGTAATTTATTTAGATTACACATACATTCGCCTTGACTATGTTGTTTATTGTCGTATAAATTGACGTGCTCTCTATTTATTCAATGTAGAGGTCATTTCTAATTATTTTTATGTAAAGCATTATTTTAACTAGTGACTTTGCTACGTTCAATTATGTGGATTCTTGTAGTGCGATTGGATGAATACAGCATGTGACTAAACGTGACGGTTGTGGGTTTGATTCCCATTGAGGAATTAATTATTTCATATTTTCCTATCTTCGCTTTGGCAACAAGACAAAGGGCGGCGTTGAGTTCTGCCACTCAACACGCAATGTCTAGAAAATACGGCGGAAAATGGAAAACGGAGTGTCTTACTTGACATTTAACTAACCTTCTACATCCAAGATACAGCCTGAAGCTATAAATAAATTTAAAAAAAGCGAAATATTTATGTAGACAGTAGGCGTCATGTTATATTATATATATAAGTCTTCCGTTGCTGAATGACTAACAAACAATAGACAGAACCAAAGTTACTAGGCAGCAGAAATTTCGTATGTTTCGAATTTTCGCGTGGCAGGCTCTTGCTAAGTGTAAGATACTCTCTTGCTTAGAAGTGTTTTTTTTTTTAATTTCAAGCCCATGCATACAAAGGCCCTGGCTGCAATTTAGTTTTCGAAAATGTTACAAATGATAATTAAATAGAAAGATTTAAGTATTTATGGCACCTTTTAAAATTTGAATGAGTATTACACAAGCGATCAAATAAAATATTTTTGTTTATTAAAAGAAATGAAAACAATTTTTGCAAGCAATAAGAAATAAACTCGTCGACGCCATATATCTATCTCTTACAAATAAGTGACAATAAGGCATTTTGTGATAAAAAAATATTTGAGAATTGTAAGGTGATATTTCATCGATTTTTATTTCATCGTGTGCGGGCGAAGCCGCGAGTGGGCCGCTAGTGAACTAATATCCCCTAAATACCCTTAAATAATATTAAATAAAAATCGTATAGTTTAGGAGGACGAACCCACGGGCGGGCCTTGGGTCTACGGTAAAGATGATGTATATTGTTAAATATATGTACATATATTTAACAATATATCATATTTACGATGCAGATAATTATTCATAGCAACAATGTTCACCTCACTTATCACGGTAGAAATTATGATAAGAAATTTAAATTTGTGATTTATAGTTTCTTCTATTTGTATAATAATTGGGTTTCTATGCGCTATTTAGAACAAAGCACTGTATTTTTTTTTAAATGACAAAAATCCTCTAAAAACACACATATAAATCATTTAATCCTATATATGTATACACGATATGATGGACATTTAGACACTTGGATGGACACTTATAATATTTCAAATTTTGAGCTAGGATTAAAACGGTCGAAATTAAATATAACATTTTACCAAATTTTAAGATTTTTAAATAGGCCATCTAATATTTGAAGTCAAGTCAATGTTGGTCAGTCAACCTTACAAAATGGACATGTGATACCGCGATATTATTTTTAGAATATGTTCTGAGAAATTGTTCCACATGTTATTTTCGTGTATTTCAAATTTTATCTATAAATCTTGCTATGCTATGATTTTTCGACGTTTTTTAATGAAAACGGTTTAAAGAATTGTACTATATTTACTATATTTGCAGAATTAAATGCTCGAAA
>DWMY01002818.1:0-11122 GCA_018249775.1 Heliconius hecalesia formosus
TTAGTTTATTATAGTTTTCATATCCATTATAATCAAAAGATATCAAACAGTACCGTAACACGTACGATAACATAATATTATTTATAACATGATAAAATAGGGGCCGTCGTGGCGCAGTGGAACAAGCGTGAGACTGTAAACACAACAGGTCTAATTTCGATGTCCACTCGGGGGAATAAAATATTTAATTTCATTTCAGCGCGGTGTTGAGGTCCACCTCTCAACTCACAATGCACTCGAGCACCCGAAAGTGGTGTACGGAGTGTCCTAACATTAGGCTCCCTTCTATATACAGGATACAACGAGAAATATTTATTTTTATTATTGCCGCTGTATAAGTATTCTTTTTATAGCAGCGAGGGCACGCTCCCTAGTGCTAAGACATTCCGTTTTCAATTTTCCAACTAATTGAGAGATATCGCGTGTTGAGTGGTGTCGCATATCGCAGCGTTCTATGCTATCTGTTTTTCGGGTTGCCTGGTTTGTACATATCACTTAATCTTAATAATTTAAACTCATGTGTGTTTTTAATGAATTATATATCAAATTAAAGCTTATTTTTTTCTCAACACTATAACACATGGTTGCCTTGAAAATAATTGCCGCAAGCAGAGGTTGCCATCATTTTAAATATTTCATTCCGCTTCCGATTGACTATGAGAATAGACGATGAAATACGCTTTCTGTCTTATGTTTTAAAGAAAAATATTATATATAGGCTGCCTGCCCGCGGCTTTGCCCGCTTGAATTATATGATTATTCATTTAAGAAATATAGATATTACAAACAGCCTTAATTATTAATTAATTGATTTGGATAAGTATTCACGACATTCTTTGTAAAATAACTAATATTAGCTCCTGTACAGTTTTTAAATTAGTATCATATATTATTAGTTAAATATATAATTGGTATACAGAATATACATAGAATACACGTTTTTAGGCATTTTTATATAATCTATAAAATAATCAACATTTTCGGTCAAGTTCAAATCGTACTCATGACCTGAGAGTTTCGTACCAGTCTCATGAATGGAGATACACCAAAAGAATAACTTATTAAAGTTGTAATTTTGTATTAAATTGAGTACAGATAAAAATTTGTACCTAATGGTTTTTTTCTGTGACACAAATACAATAAGTTAAAATTGTATTTGTGCCACAAATCTTAAATTTGTGTCATAAAGGAAAATTCCAAAATATTTTTTCAAAAATTGACTATTTTTCAAAAATAGTAAATTTTTGAAAAAATATTTTGGAATTTTCCTTTATATGTGCCGTATGTTTTAACTTCTTAACAAATTTTGTAATTGTATATCAACGGGAAGTACCCTATAGTTTTGATAGAAAATACGACAAATAACAAAGCATAAACCCTCATATTTCATCGTCATTTGATTGCGATGATTTAGAAGATTTTTTGCGCTAAGGGAATATAGACTTGAACATTGAGGTATCTAATCTTTAAGCGATCTTGTACAAAATAGTCTTAACAGACGGACGGACTTAACAGGCAAACAACAAAGTTATCTTATAAGGATTTTGAGGTATGTACCCTAAAATACCCTTGGCACATACATACATGCAAAATACAGGTGCAATAGTGCAATGTCGGTACGTGTCGCTCGTAAGTTATAAAATAATATTGCGGGATATTTTTATAAACATTGTCAGAGCATTTTTTTCTTGAGACACAATTTTTTAGAGGTTGCTCCCAAAAGTTATTTTTTTATACGTTTCCTTAAAAAAATATTAATAACATAGACGAACGAACAGACTGAAGAACCTATTCAAAGAAATATCAAGTAAAAATATAGAGTATTTACTGGATATATCTTTGAATTTGTAGTCATTCTTTATCACTGTGTGAAATAATTACGAATTGAGCTAAATTGTTACGAAGGTAATCTCACCAACAATTCAATTTAACATAGTTTACTTGTTGTACGTTGTACTTTAAAAATATGTAAATTTATCTACAGTCAAATACATAAGACGTTTCTATAGTCATTCTTTTGCCCAGAATCTTGCCAGCGCGATTCAGAAAACGACGGGCCATCTATTGGACTTACTATTGAACTGTAACCATTCGAACATTGTTAAAAAATACTACTATGTTTATGTTAAATTTATTATAAGTATAGATTACACTTACATGACGTAATTAACGTTTAGCAAATAATAACTCAACAATATGTTTTATGCGTTATCAACATTCATTATCATATGTAGTCAATAGATATCATTATGTATCTGTTTCTATTTTTTCAAATATAAATATCTTAAAAACTTTAAGTATATTATTTTTTGATAGAGTGTAGCGGTAACCTTTCCAAACTAAAAATATAAAGTGTTTTATGCACAGCGCCATCTATTTAAGATTTAAAATTAAGGACAGTTTAAAAATGCTGTTTTTATGTTAAATTTCACCTAACATAAAATTATATTAACCGAAAACGATGTTGTGCTAAAATATTAAAATGATAAATATTTCTCCCGTGGTAATTAGCATTTCACTCCACAGTACGTTTTATGCGTTATCAAGATTCGTTAGTTCCTATTATTTGTTGTCAATAGATAGCGTTACGTGTATCGATTTCTATTATCTCAAATATAAATTTCTTCAAAAATTACAAGAAAACAAAGTTACAAGAAACAAGATTTTGATAGAGTGAAGCCATTACAATGAAATAAAAACTAAAGACCACTCTGAGTTACTTGCAAATTTTGTGTGTAAAAGTTGCTTAAATTAAAAGTTGCTTAAGTTTAGACAAACAGACAAAAATTACAAAAAATCTGGAAATGGATTCAATTAGCTATCCTTTAGGATCCTGGCTATTTTTTTAAATATTTTCAATGTACAGAAATGACTTTTATACAGATTTATTATAAGTAAATAGAAGATCAATCTTAAAATCAATGTTTATTCTAACTGTTAAATGATGATTTTTATATGTGTTTTCATTAATATGACAATATACAGAAATAGTTTTCTGTCCTTCATCCTTGTTTTTCAAGTGAAATAATGAAGTCATGATATAGAGTCTTTGCTAAATCTGTTTTCTAAAAACTAATACTCATTTAAATTATCATGTGAAAACTACTAAATTATCTATACAAATATCGGTCTACTAAAGTATTAATTATTTCATATTTCCTTAATATAATGAAGGGTGATAACTATTGAGAGTATTTTTTTTATTAATTAAGAAAATATGGATAATTACTTTTCAATAAACTCTCTCCCTCTTCGTCCTCTGCTCGTTTGCCGTTGTCAAACAACGGTTGCCGCAATTTTTTTTTTCTCACACAACATTTAAGAATTTGCATGAGAAAGAAATATATATAATAGAATTATAATAAACAAAACTCATTTGGCAAAAATAAATTCAAAGAAATTTCAACAATAATGCCGATTGATAAACGATATTTACGGTTTATGACCAGGAGTCGGCAAATATCAATTAGTTGTCTACTTTTTACCATAGATAAACATTTTGCGCCGCGATACAAAGCAAACAAAATGCAATAAAATTATTTTCGAAGATGTATTGTTTCTATATCAAGTTGTGGTTTCGCCAAAAAAAAATCAATATAATGATATTTTCTTAATTAGTGAAACGGACACAATGCACGGTTATTACTGTTGTGTTGTGTTACAAAAAGTTCATTGTTCTAAAACAAGAGTATATTGTTGAAAAAAAGATTTTTTAAATTATTGTTTAATGTAAGCTGTAACTATACTTTAATATTTAATATTATATATTTCTCTGCGTAATTAACTTTTAATACAGAACAAAACTCAGATAATTGTTGCAGTGGGATAGTTGCCACAGTTTTGATTACACTAAGTTAGGGACGTTAGGAAAAATAGTGCTTTATTATAATTATAAGGACAATTCTTTCGGACCTACCGGATCGGTACAGCATAGCTTCACGTTGAGTCCCGCAACAGAGTAGGCAGAGGGAACCTATTGATAAGTCATTCCGTTCCTATTATGACACTACCGTCCCCCACTTTCCGCCTAATTCCGACGGCAATGCGTGATGAGCGGCTGAACTAAACGCCGTGCTTTGCCTCAACACCAGAGCGCAAAAATTAAAATAATGGTTTTCTTGAGTGGGAATGTTGTGAACCTACAACTTGTTGCATTTGCAATCACACTGCAATACACACACTTATCCACTGGACTAGCCTCATTATAATAATTATATAAACCGGAAATTAAATAGAAATCGATAATTACTATAATATTATACATGTAATATTTATTTTTGTACATTTAAATAGGGACAAGTTTTTTTTATAGTATTAATAAAAAGCGAACTAGTTTTGTCAATAGCACTATAAATTATGATAATGCTAACCTACACCAATATTATTAAAGTGTTTTTTTTTGGGGCCAGTCGTGGTGAAGGGGCACAAAGTGTGACTGTAAAGGTAATCGGTTGTGGGTTCAATCCCCACTCGGGGAAATAAAATATTTATTTAAATTTATATTTCCATTTTTTTGCCCTGGTGTCGAGGCAAAGCGCGGCTTTGAGTTCCGCAATGCCTCCAGAATTCGGCGGAAAGTGGGGAACGGAGGGTCTTAACACTTGGTTCCCTCTGTTTACCCTGTTGTGTGCGGTATACAGCGTTAAGCTAAGTTTGTTTGATTGAACACACTAAACCCAGGAACAATTGGTCAGTTTCTCTTTTTGTGTTGGGTTAGTCCATATATCGAGGAAGACTACAGGATATACCTACTACCTTGGACACTTAGATGAGACGCTATTCTCATGTAATTTCGCGAATGAAGCCGTAGGTAAGAGTTAGAGTTATATTAAATATGTTATTAATAAGCGTTACAACCTTCTAAGTGTATAATTACCTCGATAAACTATGTAAATGTGGTTATTTAATTAATTCCTAATATTATGTTTTTATCTTATCGATGATAAAAGATCCTTCCATTGGTTTTTTATGCAAATTGTCGAATAAGCTACTGGTATAAAAAAACCGGCTACTGAAAGATGTATAATATTTTGTATTTTTTATGTTAATTTTCAACTATAATTTCAATTTACATGAAATGCTAAATATAGTACTATATTATATTTATTTTGATGAGGATGAGTAGCAAATTGTGGAAAATACATTAACAATAATCTGATTAATTTAAATATATTAAAAAGGATACTGTGGCTCAACCTTCAGAGATAAACATATACCATCGCGGACTTTTTAATTGATTTATTAAAGGACATTATTTTTGTAAAACATTGTTTGTATGTGTCTGATAAGGTTGAGTCAGCGCACGCTATTTAAGCGTTCAAGAAGCTCATTTTTGCCTAGCAACGGTTGCTTAGCGACAAATTGAAAAATATTTTAATATATTAGTATATATCGAGAATATTACAAATATGAGAAAAATAAAGCAGCCTATGTCCATCCCAAGACTCTCAAGTATCTCTGTATGAAATTTTAGCACAATCGGATCAGCGGTTTGGCCCTGATTGCTACACAGACAGATAGACAGACAGACAGACAGATAGACAAACAGAGTTACTTTTGAATTTATAATATAGGGTGGAAGGTTCAGAGCTTTTTTACGGGAACAGCAAATAGGGTAAAATATTTTACACCCATACCTAAAAAAATAATCAAGATACCTCTACAGTTTAGACGTAGGATAGTTTTGTTATTTCACGATGTTTATCCATACCTGTATTTCGTGTGACGCAGTTACGCATAGATACCAATAACGTAAATACATACTACTACAAAAATACTACTAAAAGTTAAGCATCTTTGAATACCTCCGACTCGATTTCGGAATGAGGCGTATGCGGCGGTTTCCCTTTGATAGGTTTATGTGTGTGTGCGTCGTTCTCGACAAATGGCGTTTTATATTACAACAATAATTTTATAATTTATTTTGTTTGAAAAAAATACTTTTTCATTTATGGGGATAAAAAAAATATAATAGTATTAGGGTTTTATAGAGTAGTTAAAACTGTGGTTTCATTTAAAGTGGTGCTGACACTTCCATCCTATATAGGTATGGATTCGCCTGCATTAACACAGTTTAAATACGAGGTGTGTTCAAAAAGAATCGCGACTTAAGTGCGCGGTTGCATTCCGAATGTTGACTGTGGAATACGGAGAAAGCTAATATGGACAAAAGCATCGTTTATCGGTGGTACAAAATGTTTTCAGAAGGCCGAGAAGATGTGAACGACGAAGAGCGTGCCGGACGCCCGAGCACAGACGAAAAAATTAATGAAGTGAAGAAAATAGTATTGGCCAATCGTCGAATCACCGTTAGAGAAATTGCTGAGGACTTAGGCATATTGATTGGCTCGTGCCATTCGATTTTAATCGATAGTTTGGGCATGAGACGGGTCGCCACAAAATTCGATAACGCCCCTGCTCACACATCGCTGCTTGTACGCGACTTCTTGGCCAAAAACAACACACTAATGATACCGCAGCCACCGTATTCCCCAGATCTGCCCCCCTGTGACTTTTTCTTGTTCCCGAAATTGAAGAGGCCCGTGAAAGGACGACACTACGACACGATTGACGCGATAAAGACGGCATCGAAGGAGGAGCTATAATTTTTTAAAATACACAAAATTGGCGATACTTTTGAACACACTACGTATTCGTTAGAGTTTATATTTTGTACATTACATTTACAATATTATAAATAAAATATTATTTACCTATATGTGTGTATTGTACTTATATGTCGGATAGGTCAGGAAAATAAATTTTAGGTTCTCCTTAGATTTCATACTTTTAACAGATGTTTACATACAGTTTATTATTTCGTTATTCTGCTATTATTAAGCGGGTATAGTAAAATTGACAGTTTACTCACTGCTAGTGGTATGACTGTGGACTATGAACCAAAAGTTATTCAAATCCTTTTGATATAAGGTCTCTCAATGAAATAGGAAGATTGGAAAATATAACGTTTTGTAACCCCAATAACTAAGCTAATAATAAATCCTTACTAAAAACAAAGAAAAAAAAGAATTACACCATTATAATATACAAAATATAAGGGATTAACAGTGACGATTTACTCTTCAACCATTTTAATCTTTCCAAGGCATCTGTTAAAATTAAAGCAGTGTTAACTGATACTCTTAACTAAAGGATAATTATTTATATATATAAAAGGACATGTACCTGACTGACTGAGGTAAGACGCACGTACAGCCGTAACCGCTGATGGAGATAGCTGGTCACCCTCACACACAGTGTGACTACACACTGTTATTTATATTAAATATCAGACCCGAGATGTCAAATTTTATTGATGCTGTACTCTGTTTATAAATATAGCGCAGTAAATTAATATATAATGGAAACTGCAAATCTATGCAAACAACTCAGCAAACTTTGTTAGTAGGCCTAAGCAAAGTGAGCCAACGGCGCACAGTGAAGGGAAAGAAAGCTAGGTTCAGAGGAGATGCAATTAGTCCAGGAGTATATCTCTCTAGGTTAAATAGTGTCCTTTCAGTGCCAAAAGACTTTTTGCTCTCGGGGGGTTCTCATACTTTTTACGTGATCTTCCTCCAGAATGATCGGTAATGTATTCTCGAAGTTCAATGGGTTCCAAAATTGGATGGTGCGTGCGGGACGGATACTATATTCCCTCTACTTACCCAGCTATATGTGTATTTTTTTTCCTAAGATTGTAATAACATGTCAAAATTGTTTAAAATAAACAGTTAAAATTAAAACACTCTTCGAAATTTTCCGCTAATTTTCAAGATGTGTCGTGTAACTATGTAAGTTCTGAGTAACATATAAAAATATTATTTTAATTTACCGTTTTATAACGTAAAATAAATCTCTTCTCATCACCTTACAGTCTTTGTATTGTATTTGTATTCATTTTAATACTTTGTATGATTAATATCAATATATATAAAAGGACTTGTACCTGACTGACTGAGGTAAGACGCACGCACGGCTGTAACCGCTGTGCGTAGAAACGTGAAATTTGGACAGATGTTTATTTTCGTAATCTGGACATCCACTAAGAAGGGATTTTAAAAAAATTTAAAAAGTTGAAAGTTTGTATGGAAAAAAAAAATAAAAAAATTGAAATTCAGACATTCTTTATTATTCTAAGCAATCAGCTTGACGCTCTATCCCGCATGTAGCAGGATAGGCACCTAGTGTTGAGATATTCCGTTCCCCTACTTTCGCCTAAATTTTTCGCGTGCTGAGTGGCGGAATTTAACACCGGGCCTGCCTTGGAGCCATGAAAATATTAAAAAATAATAATTCATTCCTCCGAGTGGGGATCGAACCCACAACCATCGCATTATAGTTACACCCTTGTGCCTCTGCGCCACGATGGCATCACTTTCACAATAATACATATACAGAGTGTTTTACTTAGTACCACTTGAAATGAAAATTAAATGAAACCACAGTTTTAACTACTCTACAAAAGCCTAATACAATAAAAAAAATCCAAAAATGAAAAAGAGACTTTTTTAAACAAAATAAATAATAAAATTATCGTTGTAAAATAAAACGCCTTTTGTCAAGAAACACGAAAGCAGACATAAACCTATCAAAGGGGAAACCGCCGTATACGCCTCATTCCGAAATCGAGTCGTGTTAACGTTATTGGTATCAATTTTTTTTTGTATTTGGAACGAATTAATAAAATTGCATATAATTCATTTCTTATAATGTTAATTTGCTATAAATAAATGTGACATACTCGTACATACCAATTATTAAAATGTATTCACGTAGTCACGTAATCTAAACACATTAACTTTTATAAGCTATGAACTCACAATCAGAATTTATTCTTAATATAGAGGATATTATTTTTATTGTCACCAATATTGTCATTTAATATAATATTTATGTTAGACTAAAAAACTATTAATTGTATTTTGTTTTTTATCTATATAAAAGTGTACCATACTATACATACAAAAAATCGTCCATTTCTGTCAGGCAGTTTTTGCGTGATTGGTAAACAAACGAACAGACAGACAAACAAGAATTATTCAGAGTGCTTTTTTAGCTTCTAGAATCGATATGTACCGACTTCATTTTTATTTTTTTATATCTTTTTTTTTATTTTGCAATGTGTATATAGACACTGTGAACAAGAATAAGTAAATAAATTATTCAATAAAATCTAAGTTTGCTTTATTTGTTATGAACTTATTGTATAACAATTAATAATTCTCATAGGCATTCTTATAAAAAATATTAGTGATTCTTGATACTATGTTCTTATTGTATTTTTATTATTCGTTAAGGAACTATAGTGTTTTCTAAGTTTATTTTCGTGATATTTAATTTACGTGATATGTATGTAGCATATCTTTTTGACAGAGGGATCTTTTTTTAGCCTAATAAAAATTATAGAATATAAATAGCCCATATAAAACAAAAGTATTATAAAAGTTGTAAAGTAATTATGCTAAAAAATATGGCTTTTGAGAAATGACTGTGGTCTATACGTATAAAAAAATGTTTATAAAAAAATTATATTTAAAAACTTGAACGTACCGGAAATCGAACCTACGATTCCTGTTGAGAATACTAGGTTTGTGAGTTCGATTTCCACTCGAGGGATTGAAATATTTAATATTTTAATTTCCTTGCTCTGATAACGAGGCAAAGCGTAGGTTCCCAAGTTTCCGCTGCCTACAGCGTTAAACTAAAAAAAAAGTTTTTATATTTTTTCAACTTCACGCTTTAACCCGTATATAGTGTCATAGGCAGAGACAACCTAGTGGCAAGACATTCCGTTCTCCACTTTATGTTCAAATTCGATCCATTACCGAATATCGATACATATAATCGTAGACAAGATATTTGAACGCATATATAGCTTGAGAGTATCATATATCGGTAAAAATATACATTTCTTACAAAAAATCGTAGACAAGATATCTAAACGCCTATATGGCTTGAGAGTATCATATATAGGTAAAAATATAAATCTCTTACAACATTTTTTTTTGTAAAAAAAAAAACGCTTATAATATTTTTTCGTTACAGTTAACTTGGCTGTCCTCACAACCGGAGCTAATTTGTCTTGGACTTCGCCCGCACTAGTAAAATTACGGAATGCCACAGAGACGCCTCTTCCAAGACCTATTACTGAGGAAGAGGGTTCGTGGATTGTGTCTGGAGGGTACTTGGTAGCGACATTTAGTAAGTGAATATATTGTAATGTTCACGATGTATCCTATCGTAGTGCTCAAACACTTCCTTCCTATTAACATACTTCCTTACCCCATTTTCTTGGTGGTCTCTCACATAATTGCAAAGCTCAGCTTATGCTTCGCGGACTGTACCTTTACATGAACAGTATTACTTGTTCCGTGTCCGAGTCTATGTTATTTTCGAGGTTTACATCTAGAGCTTACCTCTCTTTAATCTTCCAGCGCTACTGTCGCATATTTAGAGCGTTAGTGTGTAACTTATAATATAATATTAATTTTAACTAAGTTTTTCAAATATACATAAGAGAGTAGTTTGTAAATATAAGTGGTAATATGTTGATTGCACAATGTCTTCCCTTAAGATAAAATCGATTTCGTATAGAAATTGTCCTCTAAGTTACAGTGTGGTTTCAACCATGTTAATGAATTCCAGTACGTTAAGAAGACCTAGTCGTCGGAACGAAAATCTTCATATTTCATACGACAGAAGTTTTCTTAATTCTTTTTGATTTTTGAGGATTTTCTGTGTTTAACTCATTTTTTGAACCCACTGTGTACCCGAATATTACTTTCGTGTTTTTGTCTTTTGCTATTTTTTTATATGATCTTTATCCATGCTGATGGAGCACCACCAGTTTCCAATTTGTACAGCTAGAACACGAACACACACATACACACACACATGTAAACTTATAAATAGAGAATACACTTACAGATAGAAAATAACTAGACAATAGATATAAAAAATCGGACACGAATGTCTGACACTTGTAAAAAGTCAAATTCACATTTTTGTATCTCTCGCCGAATTGCGGCCGTTTGTCTTTCAAGGTTCGGCTCAAAAGTATTATTGAGTTTTAATAGCTCTACTCTATAATCTACTGTACTCCATGCCGAGCTGGTCCTACCAA
>DWMY01002819.1:0-11120 GCA_018249775.1 Heliconius hecalesia formosus
CAAGACGAGTTTTATCAAGGACGTTTTTAAGTACGCCGCCTTTAAGGGAATATTTGCTTTTGTTCTTTACTAGGCTACTTAGTTGAAGAAAAGTATGTAAGCTTAATTTTTTATGAAGCCAGTCTTGCCGCAAGCGTATAAGAGTCAATGCGACAGGTTGTGGGTTCCATCCCCACTCGAGAGAATGAAATATTTAATAATTACATTTCTTTTCTCTTGTGTCCAAGCAAAGCGCTACATTGTGCCTGTAACACTGTGCACATGTAATGCCTCCAGAATTCAAAATGGGGAACGGAATATCTTGACACTAGGTTCCCTCTGCCTACGATGTATGCGGGATACAGCGTTAAGCAACTTAATTTTTTCACTTAGCATTCATCTTTGCGTATTTTTTTCTCAAAGTCAAAGAAAAAAGCCATGCCTAGAAAAAGCACTCAATAAATGAATACCTAAATAGTAATAAAATATTAATTAATAACATAATTTTAGGCTTTCTAGAATTATTATGGTAGTGTATTGTGTTTTCTAAATAGCCCTTTCATTTGATATCCATATGAGGTGGGTTTTGCAAATGTTTTTAATCCGCCATTTTGTTACGACAGTAATTTTTAACTAACAACAATATCAATTATAATAGAAATGTTTTTTTATTGGAACTGAAGTCGTGATCCAAATTTCAACTCAATCAGATACCGAGAAGTGAGTCAAACTGAGCTTAGAAGATTTCACATACACAGCTTCACGCCGTATACTGCACACAGCAGGGTAGGCAGAGGGAACCTAGTGTTAAGACATTCCTTTCCCCACTTTCTGCCGAATTATGGAGGCATTGCGCGTTGAGTGGCAGAACTCAACGCCGCGATTAGCCTCGACACCAGAGCGAAGAAATGGAAATATAAATTTAATTAAATATTTCATCTCCTCGAGTGGGAATCGAACCCACAACCAGTCGGTTTTACTGTCACACACTTCGTGCCGCTGCGCCACGGCTGTCCTCATTTCACATACACAATCTTATAAAAACATATCGCTTGTTAATTAATAAAACTAATACGTAAAATTGTGTTAGGTATATTATGTTTTTATATGCAATGCATAATAAAATGCATAAAAATAAACTGCATGAAAGACCTTGCATTTTGGTCCATTTACAGGGAAATAAAAGACGAAGAATTATATCAAGTACATTAATTATACGTTTTCTAAATAAGTATTTTTCTTTCCCAAGTGTGGAATAACACTTTAAAAAATGTTTAAAAAAGAACATTAATTGTTAACATTATATAATAATTTCTGAAATGTTTATTGTATTAATGTTGTCTTTTTTCAGTGAAACGTCCTTATTTTATTGATTGGAAGTGTTACCATAATAGTTAAAGAAATCATGACTTTTTCAGATTTTTATTTTACAAAAAGATATATTATATACATAAATCTATTGATTTAATAAGTTCTTTGATTTTCACGAAACTATTTTAAACGGATTAATCGCGTATATTTTGTATTTTTATACATTTTCGGAAACCCGACGTTTCGACCACTTAGCAGTAGTCCGTAGTCACGGGTAGACTCTACCCTTGTAAAATGTAAAACCCTTGAAAAATGTAAAACCCTAAATGTACGCGTTTAATCCGGTTAAAATAATTTCATTTAAAATCTATTGATTTTTCATTAATAGAGTTCTCTATTCACTCGGGGTAAAAATTCAATATCTAAATTTGACTTGGCTATTTTTTACCACCAGGCACCAAACCTGAACCAAAAATATCAACCTCATAGTCCGTCCTTCACAGTAGAAGTAGTTTATAGCAATTTTAGAATAATAACAATATATTTCTTGTGAATCGTGCATAAATATAACTTAGTTGAGCAATTATAGATATTTACAAAAACAATAATGCTTATAATATTAATAATTATAGTACCTATATAAGTAGATTAGTTCAATTTTACGATGTTAGTTCCATTCTTCTGTCGCAAGCTTAAGCTGTAATACTCGTTTATATTATTTGTACATTAACGTCAGCAAGTTTTACTTACATGTAAGTACGTTTTTAAATTTAACTATAAAAAAATATCAAAATCAGCTTCACGCTGTATCCCTCACACAGCAGGGTAGGCAGAGGGAACCTAGTGTTAAGACACTCCGTTCTCCACTTTCTGCCGTATTCTGGAGGCATTGCGTGTTGAGTGGCAGAGCTCAACTCCGCGCTTTGCCTCGAGTCCTGAGCGAAGAAACGGAAATATAAATTTAAGTAAATATTTCATCTCCTCGAGTGGGGGTCGAACCCACAACCAGTCGGTTTTACAGTCACACTTTTTGCCCCTGCGCTGCGACTGGGCTCAACTTAACTATAGATTAAGGATAAAAAAATCTATATTATTATTTTATTATTTTTAGCTAAAATCATAATTAAAATCATATTTAAAATATTATAAATAGAAATAAATAATTGGACATGCAATAGTAAAAACTCTTCTAGAAAACAACCTTGCAGTCTAGAACATCAGTTCTCGACCGTCTGAAGGTCGAAAAATTAAAAAAAAACCGTTGTATGGGCGACCACAAAAAGTTAGGAATGTTATTGTTGTTTTGAAAATACGTGCTCTCTTTCTATTAAGGTATATGTTTTACAAATCGGAAACCATTCAAAGTTATATGTTATGGAATTTCAATACTGTGGACGCAACAGGTTGTGGATTCGATTTGAGGAAATAAAATATTTACTTTTTTCATTTCCTCAGTCTGGTATCAAGGCAAAAGTGCGACGTTGAGTTCCGCCACTGAATACACAATGCCTTCAGAATTCGGCGGAAAGTGGGAATCGAAGTGTCTAAACACAAGTTTCACTCTGCCTGTGCTATCAATGAGATAAAGCGTAAAATTATATATGTATATCCCTATTTTTATTTGTCACAAAGTCGATTATCTTACATATTATTGTTTAACATTAAAAAAAACCTATTAAATATACTTCACTTTCTTCAAATATACATATATATATATAAAGATAGATATAGAGCCTTAAACATAAATATTTGCCCTAAGCGGTGATTGAACTCCTGTCCCGAGGCAAGTTAGTCATGCCACATTGCGTGTTGTAAAGAAATATTTTCTACAAAACCAACCAACTAATCGATGGGTAACGGAATAGGCCCGGTACGTCTGTCTTCAGCCATTTTCAAAGTAGGTTAATCGTCAGTAAGGAAGCCCTATACGTGTCTTGGTTCTTTGGCATATATTGCATGTCGATAATGTGATTACTTTAAAAGGTTTTTTTTTTATTAAAATATAGCATTTTTTTTATTTATTTAATTAATTTTAAATTAGTTTAAGTGGTTATATAAAATGCTTCGAATTGCCATTGCGTTGTGTCTTTGATATTGAATTTTACAGTAAATTGATGTGTACAAGATGACTGGAAATTGAAATTTTATTTAAAAAAAAATGTTTATAGGCGTTTTTAATTTACCGATCGATATAAGCATGGAAAAGAGAGAGAAGAGAATCGTTTTGACAGATTCTCTATCTAGCAAAAATACCAAATATCTTTAACAAATACAATAAATTTGAATAAAACCAGTCGAATAAATCTTGTTTGCGTGGATCTCAAATATAAAAACCCATTTCTTTCAGTTCCGTTGGAATCTCCAAAAAATCTTTTCTTATTGCTCCCCTACACTTCCTAACGTACAAACCAAGTTCCATCTTTTTAAGTCCAATAGTCACATCGGTGCGTTGTCTGTACGTCACTCAGTAAATGAGGAGTTTTATATAGTTATAGATATGAATGAAACGTTGGTATTTGCGAGATACGTATAACTATGAGCGACCCGTGGCATTCTGACCCACCCACAGCAACCGGCTTGGAGTTCAAAGTTTGAGTATGTGTATGCATATTGCATTTGTGAATTCTGTAGCGTTTAAAGTTAATATTTAAAATCTTATAGGTATTTTGCAAAACGAGTACAGATAAAAATATATATTGTGTGAGGAGAAATGGAAACAAAGTTTGTAACTATTCATAAAAGGCAGAATGGTGTAGGTTGTGGTCTAGGTGTACACTTGGTTCCCAAGTTCCCACCCTGCTGATACAGCGTGAAGCTAAAAAAAATAAAGACAAATTCTATTCTACATATGCGTGAAAGAAAAAAGTAAAACAAGATATTTTTTATAATAAAAAAAAGATATATATTTAGACCTAATTTTTTTTTCATATCAGAGAGTTTTCTTGGTTTACACTTTATTTTTCCTATTATTTTTACATATTGATCGTCGTATATTAAATAAATCGCGGTTGAAGGTATGAGTGACTGCCCAAAGCCGCGGAAATGCGCGGTCATCGGGTGTCTAATGACGTTTTAAGGCTTCCGATAGAATTCCTAAGTATCTTGTTGCTTTACATACGATGCATATTGTTTAAATAAGCATAATCAGTCAATAAATAAATTAAATTACATAGAGAGGTTAGTCGTGGTGCAGGAGAACAAGTGTCTTTAAATACCAGCTGTATATCTGTGGGTTCGATCGCCACTCGAGGAAATGAAATATTTACTTAAATTTATATTTTCATTTCTTCGCTCCTGTGTCGAGGCAAAGCGCGGCGTTAAGTTCCGCCACTCAACACGCAATGCTTCTAAAACTCGGCGTAAAGTGGGGAATGGATCGTCTTCATTTTAATGTTAAAGACCTAAGACACTTCTTAGGTTCCCTCTGCCTACCCTGCTGTGTGCCTGATACAGCGTGAAGGTAATTTTATTTAAAAGTATTCAATAACGAAAGAGTTTGTATTTATCGTTATTTTTAACATTACATCCGTTGTTACGTATCTTAGATCCCTATATCATTGATCAAACAAGCAACGCATCGTCATTGCGACCAAATATAAAATAGGGAAAGAGTTGTTGCATTCTCTTTTTTAGTCATGGGTACCTTTTACTTACCTATGTCGATTCAGCGGAAAGTGGGGAAGTCTTAACATTAGGTTCCTAGCTTCAATTAAAAATGTTTAATTTTATTATAATTTAAAAGTGAAGGTCGGAGACAGTGTTTAGCTATACAAAATGAAAGTTATAAAACTATTATTACGAGAGCAAAGTAAAAAGTGTATCTAATTACAAAAATCTTAATTTCATATATTCTTCGAAATAGCCACTTTACAAATAAAAGAAATTACTATTTTATGTGGAAATGGATTAATTATGGAGATAACTTTAATTAATAAATATTTCATAAATTTTATTTTACACTAAAAAAAATATTTCAAATAATTATAGTTAGTTAATTGTTTTATCTATAAGAATCATCAAGGTGAAAGAAAAAAGTTAACTTTTTAATTCTAATACAAATTTCATAAAGGAGAATGAAACTTTTGGGCCTTCACGTAAAGAATTGAGATGTGATCTAAAAATTACAATTTTTTTTTATTTTTAGAATAGCAAATAATAAATTAATTGACATTCTAGAAGTGGAGAAAAATGAAAAAAAATAAGATTTAGATCCTTACTCGATTAAAATCAATCATATTTTAAATCAGAGATGTGACAGCTGATTGACAATCACACCTTGTCTAATGATTTTTTGCATTTTTGCTTCTGTTTGTCATCGCAAAATCAGGCCATTAAATAAAAAATATAAAAAAAAACATTTACTTCTGTCATTACGTTCGTGTCATAACGCATCGACGTTTTGAATGTTTTCCCGTTTGTTTGATATTTTCAACGACTACTGTTTTGTTTATCACGGATTTTGATTCTACCTAATTTGTACGATCCTCGCTACCCTATTGGACTCTGAAATCTTTTGGATCTAACGACCGCCACGCTATGGATATAAATCGCTGTGTGAATTGTGGGATAGCCACTGGACACTGCAATACTCTAGTCCGACGACTTTTAGACGATGAAGACCCCCCGCACCTGGTTACTTAGAGGTCGGACACAATCCCGACATATAAGCAGGAAAACACATTTCTATATAGGAAGGGAAGCTATTGCTATGAAATACTGCAATTGTATTGTAGGAAGACGTATGGTAGGCAGCTGTGCTCATGTTATATGGTACTTTAGTTGGGCTAGGTACCAAAATAATTTAGTTCCACCTGCACACTTCTTAGATGACATTTTAATAATAATAGAAGAAGAATAAAGTAATCGTTAAAATGTGTTTTATTTATAAATAATAAGCATTATTGCTTAAACAACTCAGTAATCGCCTATTTTATAGATGTTGATGTTCAAGGAATTGTGCTGAGTACTTCAACTCCCTTTTATCAAATCTCTAATAACTCAGCTCTCAGATTGCCAAAATTTATATAGTTTTCAGCGAGGAAATGATGTATCTCAATCTATTAAATCATACCATTTTCATCTTTTTACATTCTGGGCCCAAAAATGTATGGAATCGTTTCAGTCTCCTTTGTGGTTTAAAAAAAGTAATAAAAACTAATATCTTTATATTATAGCAATTTTTGCGCTCCGTAAATAAACGAAGGTCATATTTCTCTAAATATCTAATAAAATTTAAAGTTATTAGTATACGAATAATAATAAATATAGATAATATATCTTAGTGCCGATTTTCTTTACATTAACTTTTAAAATTATGAATACAAAATAACATACTGTTATTTCATTACAAGGACTTTTTCCTGTTTTTTTAGCTGCATGTTGTATTCCGCATATAGCGGGGTTAGCAGAGGGAAGTTGGGAACCCAGTGTTAAGATACTCCATTCCCATTATAGCACTTCCGTTCCCCACTTTCCGTCGAGTTTCAGTAATAATAATTTTAAGCCTGCGCCACGACTGTGGCTTCATATCTTTCGGCCTTCTCCCTTTTATTTACCTGATAAATGAACAAACTTAGATATTTTCATACTAAATTACTAATTAGTTACTTAAAGCTAGTAGAGGCGCAGTGGCACAAGCGTAGGACTGGAAGCGACATGTTGTATTCGATTTCCGCTCGAGGAAATATAAAAAAAATGTTGTCATTTCCTTGCTCTGGCAACAAGGCCAAGCGCGTTATTGAGTTCCACTCAATCCACAATGCCTCCACAACGCGGCGGAAATTGAGAAGCGAAAGTGTTTTAATGAGAATGGAGAGTCTTAACATTAGATTTCCGGGATCCCTCTGACTACTCTGCTTTTGCATAAAACTACAAAAAAAAATTAGTACCACTATCATACCAGTTAAGCTATTGTTCTAAACTAAACCGTAAGTAACCCAATCCACACGAGATGTCGCTAAGTACTTATTGTGTAAGATGGTTCCGCTCTGATTATATGAAATGTCGTTTTATTAACATTGTTAATAGAATAATAGAAGCTGATGTGTATACGTTTGCTTAGTAATTGTTATTGTGTTGTGTTTGGAGCGGTAAATTTTATTCAAAAAATTCAGTTTCACGCTGTATCCCGCACACGGCAGGATAGGGAGAGGGAACCTAATATAATATAGACAATCCGTTTCTCACTTTCCGCCGAATTTTTTGCGATATTGCACGTTATCTTGACAAAACAAATTAAAATAATATAACTTAGGTATAACGTATATAAATTGAATAATATTTTTATTATTTTATCTAAATAAATTCACTTAAACTCATTATCATTAAGCTTTACTTAAAAATCAAATGTCACATTTATAAGCACTTATCTCTATTTTTTTTTTAAATTTCAATTTGAAAGGACGTCGCCATCGCTGTCATCGTTTGAATACAGAATATAAACATAGTTTAGAAGTGGTATTATTATCAATACTGTAGGTAAAAATAATATTAATTAAAAAAATAATTAGCTCACGATGTATCCCGCACACAGCACGGTAGGCAGAGGGAACCTAGTGTTAAAACACTCCGTTCCCCACTTTCCGCCGAATTCTGGAGGACACCAGAGCGAAGAAATGAAAATATCAATGTAAATAAATATTTCACTTCCTCGAGTGGGGATCGAACCTACAACCAGTCGATTTTACAGTCACACTCTGTACCTCTGCAGCACGACCGGCCTAATAATATTAATTAGATAAAAACATATAAAGATATTACTTGTTTTATTTCAATTTGAAAAAAAAAATACCTACAGCAAATATCTGCAATATCAGGTACATTTTATTTAATATATTTTTTTTATATGAATAATAGACAACATGTCTAGAAACCGAATTGAATTATGAAACGAGCATATTATTTCGACGAATTTCGAGTGAGTTTTTTAAAGAACTTTTTATGAGATCGAATAAATTGTTTCTAAATAAGTTTGTTAATTGTTTTTTAATATACATAAATGAAGTAAATACTATATTAAGTATTGTTTTTTTAACTTCACGCTGTATACCACACATAGCAGGGTAAACAGAGAGAACCTGGGAACATAGTGTCAAACACTCCGTTGCCATTAAAACATCTGTTCCCCCCTTCCGTCTTATTCTGTAGGCACTATCTGTTGCACGTTTATTGGCATAGCTCATCGCCGCGCTTTGCTTCGTTACCAGAGGCGGAATGGAACCCACAACCTGTCGGCGCTAACAGTCACATGCTAGTGCCCCTGCACCTCAACCAGTCTCCATTGAAAAAAAAAAATATTAATAATACCCTTCCAGTCAAGACAGTTCTTCTTAGCCGTTGTTAATTTTTAAGTAGTACTACTTTTAAATGAATGCTTCATTAATAATGTCAGCCGACTAACTCAATACAATATGTTTTATGTTTAGTAGTTACTTATCTACAAACCTCTTGACTAATGTGAATTATTCTTATTATATTTTTTATGCTGTCTGTTTTTTTTTCATAAGTAAGATTCAAGATGAAAATTGGTTATTAATTTTCTTCAGTTAACACGTCAGTTGTGGGTTCAATTCCCACTGGAGGAGCGATTTATTTTCGCTTGGGTAACTAAAAAAAGTGCAGCGTTGAGTTCTCCCGCTAAATACGCAAGTTCATCAATATAATTGCACAATAGAGTGTCTTAGCTCTAAGTTTCAAGAGAATAAGATCAAATTGCATGAATCTGCAGGTATCTTTTATTTTTATAAAAGAAACTTATTTTTAATAATGACACATGATAGTGGAATAGATTACACCAGGGTTGCCATCAAACATCATTTGAAAGAAAATCGTCTAAGGAATTGCAAAAACAATCTCTCAGTGTGCAACCCCAGTGTTGTCTGGTTTAACGAGCAGAGAACCAAGAGAGAGAGATTTGATTGAAATGTAATTTTCCATAACAGTTTTTCCTATTGTAAAAATAATACATGTTTACATAAAAGTGTCGATCAGTAAATATTAACTCAATTAGGGTAAATAGCTTATTATAGTAACAAACCATATAACATATTATTTCCCTTATTCAGAAAACATATAAAAATTTGATCGTAGCGAGACTTGAACCCGCGCCTCCTGGAAACCGACCAGAAGTCTTCCAGGAGACGCGGGTTCGAGTCCCGCTACGTTCAAATTTTTATACGTTTTCTAAATAAATATTTTTCTTTTCTATTTGTGGATTAACACTTTAAAAATGTTTAAAAACATTATTACCCTCATTCAATAAAGTTTCTCTTGCATTACTATGTAAGTATAATACTATATAGTAGGGAACGCTTAATGCGTACGGAATGTCTTAACATTAGATTCCCAAGTTCCCTCCACCTACTCTGCTCTGCAGGTTACAGCATGAAGCTAAAAAAAATCTATGTTTAAATACTGACTAGCATTTTATAAAAGTATAAAATGCTAGCTAAAATGCGAGTGTTGGAAACAATTAAATTTATATTTTAAAATATTTTATAAAAAAAAGTAGATACATAGGGAATCCCTTAAATATTTACCTCATTCTAAAATCAAACTTGCAGCCACCAGCAAGAAGTTCGATGACCATTCAATATCAAAAGCCACAAGTAGTTATTCGTTCATACCAAGATCCAAACAGGTTATAGTCAAAGGGAGCACTAAAACCTTCGGCAAGGTCGGAACGAAAATTCCAGCTATTTCCGGTTGCTATCAATTAAAATCTTCTTAGAAGAATGTTGAAAACCGTTTAGAATATTTCGCAGCTTGTATTTTACACCTTCAAATTTAATTGTCGGTGTTATAATATATGTATATATATAATATTATCAGCTTCACGCTGTATCCCGCACACAGTAGGGTAGACAAAGGGAACCCAGTGTTAAAACACTCCGTTCCCCACCTTCCACCGAGTTCTGGAGGTACTGCGTGTTGAGTGGCGGAACTCAGCGCCGAGCTTTGCTTCGACACCAGAGCAAAGAAATAAAAATATAAATATAAATAAATATTTCATTTCCTCAAGTGGGGAGCGACCCCACAACCAGTCGATTTACAGTCTCTCTTTGGCGCACATCAATATGGCGCAATGGAACTGTAAACGTGCTCTAAGCTCGATCTCATCTATGGGAATTTTTTTTTCTGCTCTGGTAAGACAATTCGAGGTGTTGAGTTCCGCCACTCAAATGGAACGCGAAGAACGAAAAATGTTTTATATTAGTTGTTCTTTACTTACCCTATCTGTTTATGTATGAAAGGAAAAAAAAATGTGATTGACAACATTGAAAGTGTGAAAGTGATTGACATTTGAACAAGCATTAACAGGGTTTCAAAGAAATGAACTGACATCCCCTAAATGTCTCACGTGTTATTAAGGAATTTGTTTTATTAATTCACATAAGATTTAAAGCATTCTCGTGAGAATTTAAGATTATATGTAGATCAAAACTCCATTCAGTATCACAAAGTAAGATTTGTTTTGATAAAATATAAAAGTTAGTGTTTTATAAATATTTTTTTGTTACTTTTGTAAAAAAATAAAAATCTTTTTTGTATGCCCTTCTTGTAAGTGTGAAACTTATTCTCAATGGATACTGTCAATCAATTCTACAATAAATGACTTCAGATGTTCATTGTTCCAAAGCAAAAAAAACTTTTTTGTTTCGTTCTCAAAGAACCTTTAGTTAAATATCTTTTTTTATATTACTACACGTTATATATTCTTTTGGAGTGCTTTCATATGTTTCTCTATAGAAATATATAAATTTATTCACTTGAATTTGCAATTTTATTACTCAAAGATCATCTTAATAAGAATATTATGTCACCTTTAAGTA
>DWMY01002820.1:0-11118 GCA_018249775.1 Heliconius hecalesia formosus
ACAGCTCAAGGCCAGGTCACCTTTGCACGGTGAATAATGTTTCTAATAAGTCATTTAAATTGTTTGCAAGTTTTACCGCACTTAATCTGATATTTAAGCTCTACTTTCATTCAAAATTTCATATAAAATAAATTATCTCCTTCCTTATTTTTTGCCTTATTTTTTTTGTTATTTAACAAGTTTTAAAGACTATAAAATATGTCATGCAACGGCTGTTTTAATAATGTTTGACTTGTAATGTGCCCTTCAGTAAATGTATGATAATAAAAGTACTACTACTGATAGTTCTTATCTATTCTTCACAAATATGAATTGTTTGGTATTTGAATTTTCAATAAACAAAAGCATAATGATTGAAAACGAAATATCAAATAAATAACACAAGCACAATATCCACATTGAAAATTGCAAAATACTTTTTCAATTTCAATAAAGATTCATTACTGAATGTACAAATATTTTATATAAAAAAATTAGGGTAGCAGAAGGAATCTAGTTTTAAGACGATTTACACATTTGGGGCACAAGTTGTGCCACAACTCTGTCGATATTTTTAAAATATTATATAATGATTTATTTTATAATATCTAATCACCTTTACTAAAATTTACATGGCCATTTTTTATATAAAGAAAATAATATACAAGCTCCATTCTATCCTGTATATAGCAGGCACTGGAAATCTAATGTGAATTCACAATATTCCCCAAATACTGCTAAATTTTTGAGATATTGCACTTTAAGTTGTGGAAAATACAATCAGTATTTTATCTACCAGAAAAAGGAAATAAATATGATTTACTCATACCTGCTCTAAGTGGGAACTACATCCAAAACTATGTCTACTTCACTACTACTAAAATCTAAATTTATAATTTTTTCTTTTATTTCCAGAGAGTCTAGCACACTTTCTCATAGGTGAGGGTAAATTGGAAGCATATTTAAATGAATGGCCACCCATCAAAGAAAATATAGAAAGGGCTCAAAGGGAGCTTTCAGATGCCCGTGGATATTTAACTCTAGCGACGGATGAAATAGGAAAAAAAGCTGGTGTTGCTTTAGATGCCTTTCTGTTATTGGGAAAGTTGAATTATGCATGTGGAGCGTATGACGATGCATTAAAGAATTACAAGCTTGCAGAATTAAATAATTTGACAGAGAAGGAGCTGCCTGTGTAAGTATTTTTTTTTACTGGGACCCATTCTGATACTAATTAAATTAAAAATATAACTGTATTCTGGCTTTTAATTACAAAAGTATTTCATTACTATAGTTGCTTGGTATTACTTTTAAATTTTTTTTATTAACATAATTGTAATTGTTTTTAAAACATATTGGGACATTGATAGACACCATGCATTGCTTTATCTTTGCAGAATTAAGAAATGAAAATAATTTAAATAAAATCTTATAAATCAATAATTTAAATAAAAGCTCAACTTATAAAAACATTGTATCTTTTCTTCTTAGCCAGATATTATTACATCCTCATAATTTTCACTCTAGTCTGATGCGTTGTTTATGTTAATAATAATTAATCATTCTGATATATCATCAATTTGAGGCCGGTCGTGGCGCAGCGGCACAAGGTGTGACTGCAAAACCGACTGGTTGTGGGTTCGATCCCCACTCGAGGAGATGAAATATTTACTTAAATTTATATTTCCATTTCTTCGCTCTGGTGTCGAGGTTAAGCGCAGCGTTGAGTTCTGCCACTCAACACGCAATGCCTCCAGAATTCGGCAGAAAGTGGGAAACGGAGTGTCTTAACACTAGGTTCCCTCTGCCTACCCTACTGTGTTTGTATATATATATATATATATATATATATATATATATATATCATCAAAAACAGTTTTCGTTTCCATGATTTTTTTTACTGCTTGGTTGCTTCAATATTTTTCTCCATTTTTGTACAGTGATAGTCAACTTTATCTTTCAATTTCAATAAATCAAAGATAAAAATAGAATATTAAAAATTAAAAATGACACTTCTCTTTTGTCAAAAAGCAGTATAAAATGGTTTAGGTCCATCAAAGGTTTTATAATCAGCTAAACTAGTATTAAAATATAATGAATGGAATTATATAAGTATATGTTGTATAATACTATATATGTATGTTGTACTGAAAATGTAATGTGATTACTTGTTTTGTTGGCTTTAATTATAATTGGATTAGTTCAGATTGGTGGACACATTGGGATGTTTACTCTTTTGATTAACTTATGGCTGTACTGGTAGAATATAACAGGTACTGATTATTATCGTTTTCAAATGAAAACTGTTAAGAAATTAAATAATTATGGAACGGAAAATGGTAATAACAATAAAAATGTAGATAATAGAAAAATCCTTGTAACTTATGTAAGTAAATAGCTTTAGCCTTTTTCTATTATCTACATAATATTCATAGTAACATAATTTTATTGAAATTTTAATTTTCATTATAAAAGATAGTATCTATAGTACAGATACTAATTTTGATATTACAACACTTGTGCTAATTTAAGTCCAAAGTTCAGCTGACTCATTCAGATTGCATGATGGCTTCATTGAGGTGTAAAAATTGTTTGAGATGTATTATATTGTGATTTTCTTGATTGAAATCTGTGCTACTTGCTTACTATTTTATTGGACACTAATTGTAGTGAACTCTTATGATAGTCAAATTGCTTAGCTGTCTTTAAGAAATATCAATTTTATTATATGAAAACCATAATTTGTATGAACATTGTTTGTAGTTTTCACATGACCTTGAAAGTTTTTATTATATTGTGGTATAATAATAACAATATAACATGGTCATGTATGTATACTGTCAGAAACAAAATTATAGCATATTAAAGTTAATAAAATATGAAAACTTTGTTTTGTAATTTTTGAAAGTAATATAAGATGTGTAATATTTATTGCTCTTGAGACTCAATTATGTTCGATTGATATAATTTTATTGAGTGGCTGCCACTTTAATAAACAAGCAAATTATATTAAAGAGAAAAAAATGTTTGAGAACTTTTGTGTGTTAATTGGGATAGGGTCAAGTAAACATAGAGTTAGTTCAGATAATACTGGCTTTAATAACAACGTAAAGACGTTATGTAATAATATGAATACTTAACAAAAACTATTATTGATAGCATTGTTGACATACCTGACTGCATTTGGTAATTGTTGGCTAAAATTCCATTAAAGTTTTCGATCTTATTTTTTTTATATTTATAAGAAATATCTATACTATCTACATCAATACTAATATAATCAGCAGAAGCAAAGCAGAAGAGTTTGTTTGTTTGTTTGTTTGTTTGTTTGTTTGTTTGTTTGTTTGTTTGTTTGTTTGTTTAAACGCTAAGATCTCTAGATCTACTGGTCCGATTTATTTTCTTGTTGTTTTGTATGAAAACTGCATTCTTCTGAAGTGCTATAGGCTACATAACATTACAGTGTAAGTCTTATTTAGTCTTAAATTACGAAATAACAATAATAAGGAATGCCATAGAATTGTTTTGTATTGGCATATAATTGTAGGAAAATAATAATTCTATTAGTTTTAAAAAATGTCCGTGACGTCATATATCTATCTCTTATAAATAAGTGACAACGCATTTCGTGGTCCGTAATAATTGAAAATTGTAAGGAGAGAAGATATTTCATCGATTTTAATTTCATATGTATATTGAAATTTACGGGCAAAAAATATTTAATCGTAAAGGAAATTTAATGAACATAATCTTCGGTTTTTATAGCATGTAATTTGGACGTATACTTTTCGAGAAAATGTAAAATTAAAATAATTCAACGCTGTGTTTACGGTCGCAAGCCTATACTCTAGTTTCGCGGCGCCCTTGCTTCCGATGAATTCCGATTCTATCATATCATGATTGAATGTATCAATCTGTTGGCAAATGTAGCATAATAAAAGTATTAAATGTGGTATGCCGGTGAAGCCGCGAGTGGGCCGCTAGTTAATATTATAAAGCTGAGGAGTGTGGAACGGTTAAACGCGCTAATCTCAGGAACTGCTGTTTCCAATTGAAAAAATATTTTAGTGTTGAAAAGTTTATTTATCGAGGAAGGATTTATGATACGTGATGTATCACGTTAATGATTTCGAGGTAACTCTACACCGTACAGAGTACATGTGTTGCGATTACTTCCCGCACTTAAAATGAGTCACGTCTCACATTTTAGTCATTTTCAAGTTAACATAAAATCTAATAGAATTTGTGTAAACATAAAATACCGTTTATGTAAGACACGGCTTGCATTGAAATAACAAGCTATTATAAAGTTGACGATGTTGTCTAGTTGAATGAGCTAGTCTCGCCAGGTTTACCCCTTTTTAAAAATAAAATGATTGCTTTATTTCAGTCGGAGCTTAAGGATAGTTGCAGAATCGTATGCAATCAAAGGATTATGTCTAGAACAAACATCAGTGCCAAGTTCTACGAGTCGATATAAACAAGCTGAAAAGGAATCTGAGATGGTAACCTATTCTTTTGTCGTATTTTTTTATAGTGTAGAACAAAAGTTTTAGAAACAATTTTAATGTCTTATCTTGTATATGCTTATATTGTATTATTTTTTGTAATAAATAATAAATTCCCACATTTACCAGGGTTGGCAAGAGAACCTAGTTGTCTAGTGTCTTAAACACTCCTCTCCCCACTCTCCGCCGTATTCGGGAGGCATTATGTGTTGAGTGGCGGAACTCAATGTTCCGCTTTGCCTCAACACCAGGCGACGAAATGAATATACTAAATATTTAATTTCCTCCAGTGGGCATCGAACCAACAACTTGTCGTTTACAGTCACATGATTTACCCCGCGCCATTAAAGACGTCAAACGGTACTCGGAAAGTTTGTTAAAAATATTGTTATATGAGAAACAATGAGAGCATATTATGTTATGGTTCAATCACGAATGTAAGAACAATTCTTTTACAAGAACTTCTCGGACTGAGAATGAACTGTGACCTGCAGATTCTATGGTGTAAATCTTCCCTTAAATTTATAATACACGAGCTTGTACACGCGGCTTCGCTTGCTTAAATAGAAATAACTAAGAATTGTGAATAACGCATATCGAGGGAACTCTGACCGTAGTTACAGTGGGTTATAATGAAACAATTAATGTAATGTAAGCATACCAACTTTCCTTGGTAAATGGACTATCCATCATACAAATGTTTTTTTAAACGAATCATTAATTGCTGAGATTAGCGTGTTCAACCAAACTTTTCAGTTTTATATTACGAAAAATAGATATTGCTTTTATTTTTCAATCTAGTCATTAAGAATATGTAGTTAGGTTCATTTCCCAGTACAAAATGTCTAAAACGGACAGAAAGTATAGAACAGATCTACCATTATATTATTTTTGCCTATATTTTGTTTTATTTTTATTTATGCGTTCTGGTAACAAGAACGTAGAACGGCGTTGAGTTCCGCTATTCATCACGCCATGTCTCAAAAATTGAATGGAATGTAAGGAATCAAGTTGTTAAGACTAGGTTCAGTCTGCTTCATGCGTGAGCTATAAAAAAATTACAACAAAATAAATCTTTTAACAATGTAGTTTAATTGTTAATCTTTTAACAATTAAAAACTAAATGAACATTTCAAAAACCAAATGTATGGTTAAGTAACTTAAGGTTAAGTGCTTTATAATATAACTTATGGTTAAGTAACTTAAAGTTAACTGTCCTTTGGTTAAGTATAGTGATAACTGATATTTACAAACATGTCATGTTTCAGATCCGCAGTTTTGAAGTATCATCGGAGCTCAGTCTGCTCTACCTACAGAGAGCGGGTGGTGCGGGTTCAAACGCAGGTGTTTTACTAGAGACAGCTTTACAGAGGGCGCCTCTGATGCATATGAGGGCTGGGAGATTGAATGATGCTATTGATAGGTATTTAAAATGTCGTATATTGTACTTAATAAATCGTCGTATATTGTACTTAATAAATCGTCGTCATATAATATAATAAGTATTTAAAATGTTGTATATTGTACTTAATAAATATCAAACATATCATGAAATACTGATCGTTTTCCGATATAATTAATTAGACGTATTGTTTATAAAATGGTCGATGTTATTTGACCAAATTGTATTTTTTTTAACTTATTACTGCTATGTATTTGTAGTATAGGCAGAGGAAACCTGGGGACGTTCCTATTAAGACACTTTCGTTCCACATTTTCCGCGGAATTCATAAGTCATTGCGTGTTGAATGGTGGACTCAATGCCGCTCTTTGATTCTATACCAACACGAGAAAATGAACATATTTTATTCCCTGAGTGGGAATGGAACTCACAACGGTCGCGTCAAAAGTTATACACTGCGTTACTGCGCTACGACGACGTCGACAGTACATAAAATGACGATACAGCGTGAAACTAAAAAAAAAAATTTTGATGTTACAATGCTAATGCCGACGAAAAGTCGCGGATTACTATATTAATTATCCTTCTTTTGAGACAATAATACTCTTTCCACCTCCTTTCTAATTCTGTTGGTTTAAAAATTCAGATTAGCAAGAAACATAAAATAATAAATAATGATATTTAAAAAATGACAATTTTACAGCTAACACCAACTGTTGAACACTAAATAACAAAACACTATCTTAGCAGTGCACGTTTAAATAAGTTAATTCTTCCAGGTACAGAGAAATGCTAACAGCAGTTGAATCAGTGGCCACACAAGGTTTACGGCTAACGCTAGCGAGGCAACTCGCTGAGGTACTTATGAGGGGGGTTACTGGACAGGTATGGCTAGTTTAGTTTGTTCTAGTTTAGTTGTAGTTGTCTATCTATATATAATGTACTAAACGCGCTCTGTATATATCTAAGCAAAATGTTTTTTTATAGATTGATAGATACAGGTGAAGCTAATAAAAAAAACGTGTTCAGAAGCATATTTTCATATTCTAGGTGTATAGACCGCCCCAAAATGTACCAGCACCTCCGCAACTACAAGGAACATTAACGAGACGAAGAGAGGAATATGTATCAGAAGGTCCGTGGAAGCCCAAAAAATATGCTGGACTTAATCAGGTATATATTTTGTGTTTTAAATGAAACCCTTAAATCTAACCGTTAGTCTACCCGTTACTACAGACTACTACAATCTATAGTAAAATCGTAAAAATTTAAGACATTTTTTGTGAAATTTTTATTTGTATTTTTTAAACAGATACATAATATGTGTCAAGCTTTACGACCGGTCTTAATATGGTGGTTAAAGCTTATTAAACTTTATGACCGTCCTCAACTTAGCCGTGTTTATTTGTTTTTATTTTCTGTCCAAGTCTATGTCAATTTTATTGTTTTACTCACTTAAATATATCTTAGCGTAATCGGGCAACATTGCAACAATTACATTTTTAAGTAGGTTTCTTTCGTTTTCATTGTTTATCTCAATGACCTGACTTATAGTTTTGCATTATTAACGTTTTTTAACATTAGTAACGTATTTATATTTCTATTTTTTCCTCCACTCAACATACCTCCAGAATTTCATCTAAATGCTTCATATTCCCTGTGCTTATCTAAACATATGCGGAATTCTGAGTTAAAAAAGAAATTAAACATTAATCTCTATATATTAATGTCCTCAGTTCGTCCCCCGCAATGAATACGAAGAGGCAATCCTCTTGTTACTGGTGGGCGAGGCAATGGCGGTGCGCGACGCAGTGCTCTCTCAGAGTGCGGAGTTCGAGGTAGCGCGCGCGCACTCCCTGCGTAACGCCGTCGCTGTCGTGGACCTGTTGGCGCTGCTGGCCGCGAGGTGGGGGCAACATCGACTGTTGCTGGAGGTGAGTGTTGTGTGTGTTGCATAGAATTCGAAGCGACGCGCGTGCATTTAGATGAAAAGTGATCAAGGATCATTAATTATCCCCAATTGTTAGTACTTTAACAAAGATTACATTTTAGTTACAAAGTCTAATAAGTATTTTTATGCAAATTACAAGTTCCTATGTAAACCTCGACTCTAAGTTATAATAATGACAGACGACACGTAATGACGCACAACTCGTTGCAGTCGCTGGAGCGCGCAATGAAGTTCTCGTTCGGGTGCGCGCACATCTGGCGGCAGCGCGCGCTGGCGACGGCGGCGGCGGCGCGCGCACCCTCGCTGCCGCTCGCGCTGGCGGGCCTGTCCGCGCTGCCCGCCGCCGCGCCGCCGCCCGGTGAGCTCCACTTTCATGTATTATGTATATTGTGTGGTACATGTCATTTATCATTTTATAAACTCGTCTTTCATACTGTCACTCACTCATACGTACATTTACTACTACTGACTACTACAGTTGACGAGTGGCGGTCATGAAGTTGAGCACTGTCAACTTGTGCGCATTGTTTACTGGGGAATAAAATAATAAGAAATAAAAGAAAATATCCTTTAGGATTTAGGATTAGGATTTTAAATTAAAGCTGCGTTGTTAGATTCAAGGTGGCCAGGTCTCGTCTAGTAACTTTTAACGTATACGTACGCGTAGTCTAACAAAGTTACAAGCAATTTAACGAAAATGTATAGCTTAGCTACAAAATGTGTGGCGATGTCGTGTCCCGCTACACTCAATTTTTAATACTTTTTAATTAAGAGACGTGTCATTAGCACATTATTTCGTCGCCTTAGGTAGCTCGTCGTGGGGCGCGAGCGTGCGCGCGCAGTGCGTGGCGCGGCGCGGCGCGGCGCTGCTGCCGCGGGACGCCGCGCTGCGCCTGGTCGCCGCCGCCACTTGTTACAGGGCCGCTTGGGTGAGTTTTGTAGTTTTCATTATTAGTAATTAACCATCTGTAGACTCTTGTTTATTAGTTTTTATTATCATATATTAACAATTGCATCATCAAATTCTTATAGTCCATTGCTAGAGGGAGTAATATTAAATGTAAAAAAAACATGGTACAGAAAATCCAATGTCGTCAGAATTTGAAGGAATATGAGGAACGGAATGTCTCAACACTTGGTTTATCCTGCTATGTGCGGGATACATTGTGAAGCTAAATAAAACCAATAAGTAATTAATTGTAAAAATATAATTGTTTTCATTGCTCTGCTTTGATAGACTCCGTATGTATGCCCTATATATAATTCTGAACTTTTCCTTCTTGATTTTTTTCTTTTTCAACTTTTGCTCATTATACATTTGAGAAGTAAATAATCAAAAGTAAAATAAAAAAAAGACCACGAGTCGTCGATTGTACTGTATGTTTGTTTACATTAACTAAATAAATTAAATGACATAAAAACATAAACATAAAATACCAAAGTAATAATCAAATAATACCGATAATAAAATACAAAATTTCGCACAGATAGAAGAAGGTCTGGAGTTTGCCCAACAAGCGTTAGCCATCGCGGAGAAGGAAGCGGAGGAAGCAGATGGCAGTGAGGAGGGAGAAGCGGCCATAGCATTGTTACCGCGGTGCTACTTGTACTGCGGCATCGGGCATCAGATGACAGAACAGGTAGTGATGATGTTTCTACTTTTAATATTTTAAAAGTGTTACTATGAACCTGCGCCTGGAAACTACCGTCCACTAAGCAATACATTTTATTATTTATACGAAATTCTTACACTTTTTGTTAGTTTTACGCTGTATACCACACATTGGATTGACAGCAAAAAGAACATGGGAACCTAGTGTTAACAACAAACACTCCGTTCTCCATTAAAATATTCTGTTTCCGAGGTTTCGCCGAATTTTTGAGGCATTGCGAGTTGAGTGGCGGTAGTCAACGCCGCACTTTGCTACGTTGTCAGAGCAAGGAAATGAAAATATTGAATATTTCATTCCATCTTAGGCTGGGATTCGCGTTTATAGACGTACGCTTGTGGCCTGCACCATGAGGGTCTCAACGAATCAAATTAACTTCTGATACACTTGTTACATTTTTTATACCTTTTTTAAAAAAAATGTATCAATGTTGTTTCTGTCTTCCTGTATATATTCCCGTTATATGACGTGACTCGTTATGTAACAACACTGTTTGAGATGAAGATTGATGAATTATATTCTTGTGGAGGCGTTCACTATCTCAACAAGAATAAAGCAAATATAGTCTTGATTATTGAGAAGTTTTAAATAAAAATAAGTAAGTAAACATACAAGTAAATGTTTAAATTATGCTCAATGCATTTGAACTATATAGGAAATTGTCCTCCAAGACTGGCTGTATGTTTTTTAATATATATACAGAGTGTTTTTGTCTTCACCACTTTAAATCAAAGCAGTCTTAACTACCCTATAAAAGCCTAATACAATTAAAACGAAAAAGATTTTGTCAAAAATATAAAAGATTTTTTTCAAACAAAATAAATAATAAAATTATCGTTGTAAAATAAAACGCTATTTGTTAAGAAAGACGCACTAACTAACCTATAAAAGAGACAACATCGCACATGCTTCATTCACAAAATCGAGTCGGTGAAGTTGAACGTTGTTTATGTTTATTATAGAAAATAGGTAATTGCGTAAAATTTTTTTTACGCAAATACCTATTTCTTTTGATATGGACCTGACTTGGGTACATATTATATACTAAATTTGCATGTTTTATCTTCCAGAAATCGAACTCCCGACCAGAGAAAGAAGCGCACAGCTCTCAAAGTTTTCGTCTATTAACTCGTGCCGCGAGCTTAGATAGTAACGACCATTTAGTGTTCTACCATCTTGCTTTGTATCACCATCAACGAGGTGATTTTGGTGATGCTATGGTAGGTTTATGTGGATTTTGATTTAAGATATTTTTTGATATACTGTTTTCTACGTACTGCCCAGTTTTCGAGATATTGTGTGTTGAGTTGCGGAACTCCCTGGAATGGGGATTGAACTCACAACTTTCGCATGCTCGCGCTGACACACCACTGCGCGACGAAGGCACCTAATTATATATATATATATATATATATATATATATATATATATATATATATATATATATATATATATATATATATATATATATATATATATATATAATCTAATCTTAAATATACACTTACAGGATGATAATGTTTGAGGAATGAATGCATCCTTTCCACCTCCTCCGATGTGAGGGTCTTCAATATAAAGAGCCTATCATAGCTCTGGTAGAATTTCGCG
>DWMY01002821.1:0-11118 GCA_018249775.1 Heliconius hecalesia formosus
TATATATATATATATATATATATATATATATATATATATATATATATATATATATATATATATATATATATATATATATATATATATATATATATATATATATATATATATATATATATATATAGGGAAAATTTTACTATAGAAAGAAAATTAGAACTACAAGTGTGTAGTCGTGGCGCAGGGAACAACCTGTGATGTGACTGTAAACGCGACAGGCTGTGGGTGCAACTTCCTCTCGAAGAAATTAAATATTTGCATTTCCTCGTTCTAGTAACAAGGCAAGAGCGTCGTTAAATTACGCCACTCCACACACAATGCCTGCAGAATTCGACGGAAAGTGTGAAACGGAATTGTCATAATGGGAACTAAGTTTCTTAATACTAGGTTCCCAGGCCTACCATTCTATATCCGGATTATAGTGTAAAGCCAAATAATTACATTATTATAAAATATATCGACGTTCTACATACATATAAATAATGACAATTTTCATCCTGTTCCACGCACACATAATCCGAATATAAAAAATTTCACCGAAATAACAAAAAATACTATAAAATAAAACAGAATATGTAATATGTGAGTGGCTTAACACTAGATTCCCTCTGCCTAGTACTGAACGTATGGCTTAGCTGGTCAGAGCGCTTGGACTGCTTCCAAAGAGGCACGGGTTCAAATCCCGCTACATTAAAATTTTTATATGTTTTCTTAATAATTGTGTTATGTTATTTTTTCTACATTTAAAGACATGTTTAGAGATACGTAGGCATTAAATTTTATCTTAACTAAATTATTATTTTTTTAATGTAAGGTAACGGTATGATTTATATCACAGAAACTTAATTGATATAGTTTAAGAACCGCTCCTTTCTCATTACTATTACGATAATCATGCAAGGTTTAATGGTTTCACTCTTTATAATTGCTTGCTTAAATTAGCACCCGTAATGTAATAAAAAAAATTGCACGCGTGTCTCAATATATTTTTGAAGTGCGTAACGTTGTAAATGTAGAATTAATTAAATGATAGTCGTTATTTGTTACTTTTTTAAACGACTTCTGTAAAATGAGGAGATTATCTATTCGATTGTTTTTTTTATATTTGTTACCTCAGAACTGTTGACTGAATAAACCGATTTTGATTATGCTTTTTTTTTTGAAAGCTAGTGCTTCCCGTGTAGCCATTTTTATTTGGTCCATTTCTGGCATCTGGTATCCACGAGAAAATCACATGTCTTATCATTTGCATTAAGTATGTGCGCGATGAATGGACGAATAACTCAATATCCTGCCAACCGATTCCTAGGATTCTTTTTTATCGAAAAGGATATACGTCTGGTCTACAGGTTCTGATTATGACATCCGCTTTGAAATTGAAAGTCGTTTTTTTTGTGAAAAATTATCATTATAAATATCAGCATAACCAGCTTAGACTTTTTCCTGTGTACAGTACACAGGAAAAAGTCTAAGCTGGTAATTTCTAGTAACAAGGTGGACAAAGCTGACGTAGTGTTAAGACACTCTATTCTCCGCTTTCCACCTGAATTCGAGACACTGCGTTTTGAGTGATCTCAACGCCGCACTATATTCACAGATGTGGTACTGTCCACATAATAAACTTTTATTTTTATTACTAAAAATATTTAATTTTATGTTATAATATAAATCATATTACCAAATACAAAATAGAGTGAAATCGTTGGACCTCATCTAGTTACCCTTGCGATTAATATAAAAAGCGTGTGTACTAACACTTCTATATCAGTTTAGTTTGAAAACTCGAAATATTAACTGCTTTTAAAAATGTTTTTCAAGGTATTATATAAGTATTTCTATTGTATAGATAAAACATAAAGATATTTAAATTATATTAAGAAATATCTTTCATTGATGATGATTGATAAACATATGTATTTTATCTATGTTTATAGGTGTTGTGTTTCGCTGCCCTCGTCGCCCTCGGGGCTGCCCAATACGGCCATGGACATGGACACGCTTACTCCTCTCAACACATCTCCCGTCACGACGGACATCCTGAAGTTGTCCACGTACATGGCGGTCACGAACACGACCATGGCCATGGTCACGTTGATTACTATGTAAGTCATATATCATATCATTTTTTTTCAACTTCACGCTGTATCTCGCTCACAGCATGGCATTGCGTATTGAGTGGCAGAACTCACCGTCGCGCATTGTCTCGAAATAAGACGGAAGAAATGAAAATATACATTTCAATAAATATTTCAGTTTTTCGAATGGGGATCGAACCCACAACCAGTCGCGCTTACAGTCACACTATGTGTTCGTGCGCCACGACTAGCCTCGTATCATAATATACAACTAAAAATGTATTAGAAAATAATTAATTTAACTTAACTCCTTATAGGCCCATCCTAAATATGAGTTTGACTACAAAGTAGAGGATCATCACACTGGCGACATCAAGTCCCAGCACGAGAACCGCGACGGTGACGTAGTGAAGGGATACTACACTCTCCATCAGCCTGATGGCTCTGAGAGATCTGTACACTACTATGGTGACCATCACACAGGGTAAGTTTATGTTAAATAATATTTTCAGCTAATTTTATTTCATAATAAATGATTTATTATTAAATAAATTCTTATAACTAAATTTACTTCATATTTAAATGTTTACTTTTAAGCTTATAAAACACATTTAATAATATCTATATTGTTATTGTTACAGCTTCCACGCGGATGTCAAATTCGACACTCATCATGTGGCCCCTAAACATCACTATTAGTTAAATATATATTTTTAATTGACTTAAGCTATCTGTGATCTTTTAATCGATTATTTCGACATTTTTGTTATTTAATATCAATAAATATTACATAATTGATACATATTAGTTATATCTTTTACTACCATATAAAACTATCCTTTCCTACTATTTTCTAAATATCTTTTTAAATGTTTATTTATACTCACTATACCTACTCAATAAAAAAATATCATTATACGTATGCAAGTAGATGCTAAAAATCCATTCCATAGAAATCAATTACATTTTAAAATGATAATCTAAAATAGATAAAAACTACCGATTTCCTGATTTTAGCTTAGCCCAGATGGAATAGTGCGCTAGGCCCACCGGTGGGCCATGAAGCAATTTTTGTCTGCTTTACACATTCCGCCACGATTAGACACGTTTATTTTCATTTCAAACAACTGAACTGAACTTCCATCAAAAGGTTGAGACTGACTGACTAATAAAACTGTATTATAAAGACAAAAAATATTTTAATTGAAATTTGAGGAAAATAATTGTAGTTGAAAAAAAATGATATGATATTTATGAATTAATTGAAAAAGAGAAACTGATAAAATCTAAATATCAAAAACACCTTATCAATATATTTTGTTCACTTGACATTTTTGTCTTCTTATCTATTAACTTCTCTCGATCCTCGGTAACTAAATAATACATATTTTATTTATTTTCTTTTTTTTTATTTATTTCTTTTAATTATAATTAACAAATATATTAATGTGAGGGAATTTGCCCAATTTAAAAATTTTACCCATTGTTAATGTTAACTTAACGGTTCTCTCAAAGACTCGAATTATATTAATAGCGTAGTACACGTTGTGTGATCTACTTCATAGGATTTAATGAAATATTATTTTTATATATATCCGTGTGGTATGTCAATAATATCTTAAGAGGTTATCGTTTGGCTGTTGGATCAAGAACTGTATGTAGAAGGCAGTTTTACTTGAGTCGGAGTGAATGCGCGAAGGTTCCCCTCTCTGGAGCCCTAGCCCCCAACGGCTTGGACCCTTGTCCCAACATCGAAAGAGTATGTTTCTTATTTTTAAACCTATATTTAAAAATGCATTTTTTTTTAATATTAAAAATATATAGTGTTAGCGTACTCGTGTTAAAGAGGGTAGATTTAGATGGAAAATAATTATAAAAGCAGTGGAATTGTGTCAATCGGGGGCACTCGCTTGTAAGTGACGGCCCCTATTGGGAGGAAACTAGCGTGAAGTATTGTTAGTAGGTGATACATATCACTGATTGCAATTACATAGTATCTCTTTCAAAATTGTTTAGAATCATATAGACGATATGTGTTTTTAACGCGTTTTTTTTTTAAAAACGTTACCCACTTCCGATTTCTAACAATAGTATATTGTTATTAAATACATTCTTACAGGTAAGAGAAATATGGTCTTCAATATTATAACTTTATTAATTTCTCCTAATTGAAAATAAATATTTAAAACTAAATTACAAAATAAAATTAACGATGATGTTTGTTAGTAATTACTAAATATTGTATCACAAAAAATCTTTTAAAATAAATGTATATTAGGAACTAAAATAATAATATGTTTTTAAATACAGAATATTTGAAATCAAATATTTTAGTTTTAAATTAAGAAAGCTGAATTATTTTTTTATTACTGTACAAATAATTAATTAATGAATTAATTTAAGTATAAGTAAAATTGCATATTGTAAAGTTATGTGTAATTATTTGGAATTTGTACATTATACTTTCATAAGTAAAAAGTGAGTGTTAAAAATGCAATGTGTGTGCAATTTTCGCAAAGAAATGAGAACTGAGTGTCAGACACTAGATTTTCTCTGCCTTCCTTGGTAATGCGCGCAAAAGCGTGAAACTGAAAAAAAAATAAGATCATTCGAATAATTATAAAAGAGTATAATTTTTTTTAATAATAACATTTTTTTATAAAAACTTAAACCAGTAATATACGTACATTTATTTTTTTAGTTTGGACTTTTACTAAAAAATATTTAAAAATTAATCAGTTTCACGCTATATACCGCACACAGCAGGGTAGGCAGAAGGAATTCAGTACTAAGACACTACGTTCCTCATATTAAAAAAATATAGAAAAAAAAATAGTAATAAGGCTGCCTATTGTACTATTAAATAGTACAATAGGTATAATATACTTATAATAGTGAACAATTATATAATGCCTTATTCAGTAAACAAAAAAGAGTATTTTAATTTTACTAAAAGCACTTTATTAATATGAATTTTGTGTGTGCCTTGGTAAACAGCCTAAAACAGTGTATGGTGTATGGCGTTAAGCCCCACAAAACATCTTGACAAAATGTTATTTCTGCGTACTATGAGATAGGAATACGTAGCTTTAGAAAAAAAATATTAACTAGTGTTAGTGAGGCATCGACTTAAAATTTCTTATAAAATATAAAAAAATCTTCCTTGCAGTGGCAGAAACGTGTAAATACGACGGTTATGTGTATGAAGTATAAATTATTTAGTATTTTAATTTCCTAGGTCAAGTGACAAGACAAAGCTTGCCGGTAAATTCTGCCACTCAACGTGAATCTAAATAGAATAGTAAATTTAGTAATAAATAAGATTTTTTTTTATTTGAGGCCAGTCGTGGCGCATGGGACCGTGGGCCTGTAAAATTGACAGGTTGTGGGTTCGATTCCCATTAGATTTAATATTTCGAGTGTCAAGGCAAAGCGCGGCGTTGAGTTCCGCCACTCAACACTCAGAACTCGGCAGAAAGTAAGAAAGGGAGAGTGTTAACACTAGGTTCTCTCTGCCTACCCTGCTGAGTGCGGAATACAGCGTGAAGATGATTTAAGTTTTATGATTTTAATTTTAATAGGAACTTAATTATTTAAAATTAACATTTAAAAGACATATTATGTTTTGTTTTTAATTGTTTTTATATCGGTTAAATTATATATTTAAAAGATTTTATTATTTTTTTCCTCACACAAGTTATAAATACATAAACACACGCGATGTCGTGAATATTGCCAAATATAAAATAGATTGAAATTAATGGGCCTCGTCTAGTTACCCTTGCGGTGTATATAAAAAGCGTGTGTACTAGCATTTCTATATCAGTTCACTTTGAACATTAAAAATAATAACTGCCTTTAAAAATGTTCTTCAAGGTATTTTTATTACATTTATATCTTATATTAAAAATTAAGTTTTGCTATTTTATAGGAAGTATGGAAATATATTCAAAATATTGTTAAAAATTAATGTTAAAAATTGAATTCAATCAATAGGTGTTGTGTCTCGCTGCTTTCGTCGCCCTCGCGGCTGCCCAGTACGGTCATGGACATGGACACGCTTACTCCTCTCAACACATCTCCCGTCACGACGGACATCCTGAAGTTGTACACGTACATGATGGTCACGGATACGACAACGGCCATGGTCACGTTGATTATTTTGTAAGTTGTATGTAATTTTGAGGCCAGTCGTGGCGCAGGGGCACCAAGTGTGACTGTAAACCCGACTGGCTGTGGATTCGATCCCCACTCGAGGCGATGAAGTATTCACTTAAAGTTACATTTCCATTTCTGCGCCCTGGTGTCGAGGCAAAAGCGCGGCGTTAAGTTCTGCCTCTCAATACGCAATGCCTCCAGAATTCGTCAGAAAGTGGGGAACGGAGTTTTTTAACACTAGGTTTCCTCTGCCTATCCTGCTGTGTGCGGGATACAGCGGGAAGCAAATTTTTTTATTGAATTATTTTTCACGTTATATTGTTATACTTAACATGTTATACAAAAATAGAGTGGTTGAAATTTACATCTCAAATATGTTTAGGCCCATCCTAAGTATGAGTTCGAGTACAAAGTAGAGGACCACCACACTGGCGACCTCAAGTCCCAGCACGAGAGTCGCGACGGTGACGTTGTAAAGGGATATTACGCTCTCCACCAGCCTGATGGCTCTGAGAGATCTGTACACTATCATGGTGACCATCACACCGGGTAAGTTGACATAAAATCACTTTACCAAGTACCACATAGCCACGTACAGTCAAATTATTAAGAAGCTATATAAAAACTCAATTAAGTATAATGTAATAAAATTTTAATAATTTATGTGATATTACAGATTCCACGCGGATGTGAAATTCGACACTCATCACGTTGCCCCTAAGCATCACTACTAATTGAATATAACTCATTTATAAGACACAAAAACTAACTGTGATCCTTCTAACGATAGATTCTTATATAAATAAAAAGACATTTCATTATTAAACATTTAAAAAATATATATCTATTCTTTAAAACTGATTTCCTTGAACCATAAAAATATTAATACTTATATAGAAAACATATAGCAATTTGAACGTAGCGGGACTCGAACCCGCGCCTCCTGAAAACCGACCAGGTGCTCTGACCACTAAACCATACGTTCTCATCAAGCTACGTCGTAATTTTTATACGCTTGGTACAACTTATTTATGTTGTTAGCATCATTAAGTTAAACATATACTTTCGAAGTTCACTTTTGTAAATATCTTTTTTCTTAGATTTTGTGCATGTTTAAGTATATTTATATTTTATTGATAATAGGGGAATAGTCGTTGACATTTCCCCTATTCAATTAGAAGTTCTCTTTTTTATATAATATGTCATAGATTCTCCGTTAAAAACTTGGATGACCTGAGTAAAATCACGAGTGAGTGCATCTACATCTTTTTGTTCACAATCAAAAGTTACGAGTATTTTTCATCGTTGTCGTTTCATTTTGTATGAAATTATTTCCCGTAACTGTACGTTCTCTAGTTATGAAATTTGGCATGAAATGAAAATTTACAAAATAGCTAAAAGAAAAAAAAAGAAAAATTGATATTTATATAAGTATTTCATTGAAAAAAAATCATAACAAACTTATATTTGTAGTTCTTTTCACACATAATTATTACATACGCCCACATACATAACCTTTATTAGTTGCACTTCCTTCTTGCGTTGACATACAATCTTGAAAGTGGAACGGAACTCTAGGCGGGTGAGTCCGATTTGCACTTGACCGATTTTTTTGAAAGCAATATCAGTGTTGCTTTAAAAATATCGCGGTCAGCTGAAATTAACACAGCTTACGAGGAACGAAGAGTTCATAAGATTTTTAAATATCTTGAATGCAGAGCAAATAAAAGATAAAATTAGAAAACTGCAAAATTATATTTATATTACTGCAAAATTATATAGATATTTATTTATATTATAGATATAAATTAATATCAATTATAATTCTAGTCAATTTCATACAAGTTAAGATTATTGGTCCACTAAGTTATAATCATGATATTGAGACGGAAACCTAGGTGGGCGAATCCGACCCGCAGTTGTCTCATCTTCACGCTGCGTCCCGTACACAGCAGCAGGGTAGGCAGAAGGACCCTGGTGTTAAGTAAATCCGTTACCCATTTATTATCGTTAGAACTCTTAAAAATCCGCATTTGTGCAATCGACGAAAGCCATTGCCTTTACCAATATACCTACATACATATAGTTTAAGGTTATTTTTGAAATACAACGATAAACGACGATACGACCAACACCACGTGATCCGAAATCACGGTCCGGTCAAACGAGAGTCCGATTCGAATACCGAGGGTGCCATACCAATTTCAAGATTGTATGTCAATAGGAAGAACAAATGATAAAACTTGATAAACTTAAGTTTGCAGACGAATGCAATTATTTTGTGTGAAATTAAGTACAATTATAAGTTTGTACCGATTTTTTTTTCTAAAACTTCTATAAACCTTCGCTTTTTGGGTTTTCTCAAACTTTTACTTGTACTACAAATTTATAATTGTAGATCCACGGGAAGCACTCTGTAGGTGGTCTGTAGATACGCGGTGATTTTCATACAAAATGTATAAAAACGATGCATAAACGCTTGTATCTTTTGATTGCGATTTCTTAGACTCTTCATTACTTCTGTGTTCCAAAGGACCGTAGATGTTTAACCTTTAAATTTCCGCAGCTCTCAACAGGCGGACAGACGGACAACAAAGCGATCCTATAAGGGCACTATTTTTACCTTTTGTGGTACCAAACCCTAAAAATACGAAAATTGATTAACTGTTAAGTCATCATTGATTACTATTTTTTTTTTTTTATTTATGTTATTTTTTACTGTAAATAAATTATAGTACATCAGGTTTTCCAAATATATAAAGATTAATAGGTATACAGTTGACTTCAATTCAGCTCTGTGCAAGAGTATCTTCAACAATTTATATTTTTTTTATTTAAAAAAAAATAACTCCTATAATTATTGAACAGAAAGGACGTCGACCTTGTAAACATAAATACATATATAAAATCCATGGTTGTGAGTTCTATCTCAATGGGAAAAATTGATAATATTTGAAATATATAAATAAAGAAAATTTATACGTGAAGTGACTTTAACTTATAATAATATTATGAATTTAATTACACAAAATTAATTCCACGAATCAAATATTTCGTTGTAATGTACAACAAACCTTTCTATCTTATGACAAACATTTTTCACAAGGTTACAGTACAGTTTTTACAAACCATGTAAAAGGAGTTCCAAAAAACATGAATATTTAGATCAGTTACGGTTAAATAACTTTTATATAAAAGCCGTGTGTTTTCCTCAAAAGTTACTATTATTGGCAAATTCTATTTAGGACTCAGCACTTCACAACTTAAAAATGTATTCAAAGGTAATATTTGTGATATTTATTTTTAAATTTACATATTTAACTTTTTAGGAGTTGAATTTTTTTTTTGTTTGTTTTATATATCATTTTCCTGAACAGATATCCACTATCACCGCCTTTACTTTTAGGCACAGTCCCATTATGCCACGATAGTCTCAATGGTCTATTAAATTATTAATGACGTTTTTTTTATTTTATTAGGTGCTGTATTTCACTGTTCTTCTGGCTATTGTCGTGGGCCACGAAGTAGGCCACGAGCACGCCTTCGCACATTCTTCACAACACATTTCCCGTCACGATGGACATCCTGAAATCGTGCATATCCATGGTGGACATGGAGATCATGGTGGTCACGGCCACGGTCACGGCCACGTGGATTATCATGTAAGAGATTAAATCATTTCTTATCCACAACTTCCCCTTTAAATTGATCTACCGTTTATGTGTAAATGTATCAAGACAACTATTTTAGATATTTTATTAATTGAGCTAAGCGTAGCGAAACTCTTACTGGTCAAAAGTGTGTTTCGTTGTAATGCTACTCCTCCTAGATCATTACACCTACAGCTCTGAAATTGCAGGAACGTTGTGGACAACACGGTGACCCCAGCGAAGTAATTTGGTGATAATTGTAGTTTTTGAGTAAATGGTCAAAATGTGTTCATAGAGTTAAGCTGTGAACGTTTTGAAATTTGAGCCACCTAACCCAGCGTGTGCGGACAAAACAGAAAATGTCGCAAAATTTTACGCAATATAGCTTTGCTCAGCTCCACGCCGTGCACAGTATGTGGCGGACCCTAGTATACCACTTATATCTAATTAAATTTTCGCAGTTACTAGGCTTAATCTATATTTTTTCATTATATTTAAAAATACAATATTTTTTATCTCTCAATTTTATACATTTAGGCACATCCTAAATATGAATTCGAGTACAAAGTCGAAGATCCTCATACCGGTGATAAGAAGTTTCAACATGAAAGCCGAGACGGTGATGTAGTAAAAGGAGTTTACTCGCTAGTCCAGCCCGACGGTTCAGATAGGACCGTGCACTATCATGGAGATCATCATACAGGGTAAAAACATTGATTCCATTGTAAAAAGTTATTGGGAAGACTTAATTTTTTTAATATATTTATTATACTATAATAATTTATCGTAATATTATAATTAATTATATTACAATAATTTAGTATTTTATTATAATTAATAATAGAAATTATTTGTTGTGTAATTGCCTACAAGATTGGTATTCTATAACTTGTAGTATATGCAAAGGTAGCAGAATGACGAATGATTCTTTTCTTTACTTTGTTTCCAAAGAAGCATAGTGAATTATATAACATAGCCCAACAACATTCGGACTTTGAATGTGATTTGAAGCCTCAACGACTGTCACACATTATGAAAATTAAATATATACATTAGCGGACGATTTTATATCTAATTTTTATCAGGGAGTCTTTTCAAGAAATCTTAAGATTTTTTTAAGTGTTGTATATTTATTTTATAGATTCCACGCTGATGTTAAATACGGAACCTACCACATCGCACCTGAATATCATCAACACCATTAAATGAAAAGACAAAAATAGTATATACATAAATGT
>DWMY01002822.1:0-11114 GCA_018249775.1 Heliconius hecalesia formosus
ATTACATACTTACAAATACAGTGTATTTGTAGTAAACAAGAACCCTTCATTAGCGCATCAATGCTAAAGAGATGATCATTATTCTAATTTACATACATATGTATGTACATTGGAGACCGCAATCCGACAGTATAGTTAGAAATGTTTACTTGAAATTTGTTCAGTAGTGTTGATCAAGTAAATTGATTTGATAACTTCAGATTCAAAATATTACTTCGGCTTAGCTTCACGCTGTATCCCGCACATAGCAGGTTAGGCTGAGGAAGTTGGACTTGGGTACCTAGTGTTAGGACACTCCGTTCTTATTAGAACACATCCCTTCCCCATTTTCCGCTGAAATCTGAAGTCACTGCGTGTTAAGTAGTAGAATTCAAAGCCGCACTTTGCCTCGTTACCGGAGCGAGGCAAAACGACTCACAACTGGTCGCGTTTATAGGTCTCAAGGTTCTAAGTTTTAGATGGGGAAAGTAATGTGTCTGTGAACTTAGCAGAGCATTTTCCAGCAGATCAAAAATAAAAAAGAGTTCTCTTCGCATGCAGACAATGCCGTACCCCAATTTCCGCTTTTAATATTTCTTTACTTATCGCATTCTAGGTAAATATTATAATGGCGCTTATCTATATTTTTTACTTATTTATGTAGAAAGGTACACTGTGGAACTTAACACCAAAGTTGGTCTGTCGGAACTGGTTACATCATTTTTGAGGAAATATATTTATTTTAAATTTTTTAAACGACAAAAATTATGAAAAAAAGTAACAAGTAAAAAGAGTCTGAAAAAAAAAACAAAAATTAAAAGAATAAATTAGTACTGCAATAGATAAAAAAGATAATCGTACAGTTTAATTCAATTTACATAGAAATATACTTTATATTTAAATATTGAAAAAGTAGCTTTGGTTTCTTCTATCAATACGTAAGCCGAAGCTATCATTATCTCTCTGTCTAATATGATGGTTGCGGGTTCGATATTCTTAACTTAACTTAGCTTCACGCTGTATACCTAGTTATGTAAATAGTCAGAGAATTCTTCCGTTCTATCCTCACTTCATTTCTTTCAATGAAATTAATTAATATAATTTCCCCTGTTTTTTTTTCAAAGACAAAGCATGACGTTGTAATTCCCGAGTCTGAGTACAAGCAGAAAAAAAATATCTAGTATTAAGTAATATGAAGAGTTTAAATAGACATTTTTCATTATTTCATACATTTAAGTATGCTCTGCTGAAAGTTTTTTCAGAGTTCTGGTATTTTTTCTAGGTAAATATCATAGAACTATTTATATTCTAATATAAAAAGAAGAGTTCTCGCTTCTGAGACCGATATTACTATTTTAAAAAAATATTTTTTTGTCGCTACAAATTAATTTGATAATTTTTAACAAATTGAAATTTCAGGTATGCTCTGCTGATAGTTTTTCCAGAGTTCTGGTTTTGTAATTGGCTTTTTATAATAGAACTATTTATAATTTATTAGAAATCGAAGAGTTCCCGATTCTGAGTACAACCAGAAAAAAAATCTCTAGTACTAAGTCTTATGAAGAGTTTAAATAGACATTTTTCATTATTTCATACATTTAAGTATGCTCTGCTGGCAGTTTTTTCTGAGTCCTGTTTTTGTAATTAACTTTTTATTATAGAACTATTCATATTATATTAGAAATCGAGGAGTTCCCGAGTCTGAGCACAATCAGAAAAAAAATATCTAGTACTAAGTCCTATGAAGAGTTTAAATAGACATTCTTCATTATTTCATACATTTAAGTATGCTCTGCTGAAAGTTTTTTCAGAGTTTTGGTTTTGTAATTGGCTTTTTATCATAGAACTATTCCTATTATATTAGAAAGCGAAGAGTTCCCGAGTCTGAGTAGAACCAGAAAAAAAAAATATCTAGTATTAAGTAATATGAAGATTTTAAATAGACATTTTTCAATATTTTATACATTCAACTATGCTCTGCTGGAAGTTTTTTCAGAATTCTGGCCTTTTTTCCAGCTAAATATCATAGAACTATTATTATTCTGTTGTAAACTGAAGAGTTCTCGCTTTTTAGCACGATATTACTATTTTTAAAAAAAAAATTTACGTCTCAACAAATAAATTTGATATTTTTTAACAAATCCAACGTTCAACTATACTCTGCTGGCAGTTTTTTCTGAGTTCTGGTTTTGTTATTACCTTTTTATAATAGAACATTTCATATTATATTAGAAATCGAAGAGTTCCCGAGTTTGAGTACAATCCGAAAAAAAATATCTAGTACTAAGTCATATGAATAGTTTAAATAGACATATTTCAATATTTCATACATTCAACTATGCTCTGCTGGAAGATTTTCCAGAGTTCTCGTCTTTTTTCAAGATAAATATCATATAACAACTTGTATTCTATTATAAAATTAAGAGTTCTCGCGTCTGTCTGAATTTTATCTATTTTTAAAATTACTTTACCTATCGAACTATTTACGAAGCGAACGTCTTTTTTTTTTGTTTGAAATTTTTTTTCTTTGTGAAATCAACAGAACTATTGTTAAAAATAATCAGGAACATTTTTTTTCATTCCTATGTGTGCAGAACTCGCACCGATTTTTATTTGCAAAAAAATGATCTGCTACGGGAAGTTAGCAGATCATTTTTTTAAGTTACTTTTTCCGGGGTAAAAACGCCAGAACTATTTGTAAAATCTATCAGGAACTATAGAACTCAGCTGCATGCGAAGAGAACTCTATTTTATTTTTGATTTACTGGAAAATGCTCTGCTAAGTTCACAGACACGAAAGTAATTATCGTGACTTACTATACAATTAAGGATCAAATAAAGTGATATGTGTTAAAAAATTAAAGAGTTTGTTGGATTAAACGTGCGATTCTCGGGAACTGGTTCGGTTTATCGATTTCATGTAACCCACCGTACCTATAGTCAAGATTACCTCGGGCACTCGGATGAACTTAAAAACATATTCTCGCTTTAAATATATTTTTCATGCCAACATTCATATTTTCATAAGAATAAATTTAAATCTCGATTCCGAAATGAAATATTTTATATGAGAAATCAATCAAAGTCATTTCTTTGAAACGGAAGTTCGTTCAAATATGATTTTTCAATAATTTGTTATTATTAGTTATATTATAGAAATAGGACGTAATGAATCAGTTGGTAACTTTTAATACACGCAATTGATACGATAGATTCAAATATTCAATTTTTAATTGATTATTTTAGGAAAGTAGAAGTGGATTTTTTTTATTATAATATTTTTGTGTGTTATTGTATTTTTTGAGAAAAATAAATGATAGTTTTATCCAACCAAAACAAAAATAAAAATTGTGTTATCGAATGGAACCTATGAATTCCGCCTAAAATATCAAATCCACATACATAAACATAAACTAATTCACCTTGGACCGGCCTCCCTCACCAATCCCATACAAAAACTAAATATTATTTTTCAAAGGGAAGTAATAAAGTTAATGTTAAAACACGCCTTGTGGGTATTTTATTTCCTCGCAATATGAGATTCCCTAACGGCCCTGGAAATATATTAGATTCGGAAATTGAAGCAAACGGCATTTCGCGTTCCTCATAGAGTAGTTGCTTCTGGGGCACGTGTGGGTCTAAATGTTACCAATTTAAAGAGTATTTGCTATACAGAATTAGTATTGATGTTAAATATATATCTTAATCTTGAGGCCATCGTGGTGCAGTGGCGCGGTTAGACGAACAGACTGTACTAACCCAAACACCTTTGGAAATATTACTTAATAAATAATGCCTTGGCTCGTGATGTGTCTAGTGGTAAGAACCGTTCATTCGTTGTGATCGAGAAAAACCCAAAATCTTTTAGAGATTCAGAGGTAAGAGTATTAAGAATTTTATATTAAGCCATTAAAAGGTATCGCTTTAATAAGATTTTGCCATCAGAAGTTGTTCTTGAGTCAGTTATTTAGATAACTGGAAACTCGACAATATGACATTGTCATAACTCGAAGCTCGTCCGAAGAAAAGCCAAGAGCGCGTCTTATCTTCCTCTCCACTATAACTGCGAACTAGTTATAATAAAAGGAAGAAAGAGTATGGGCACCGCCCCGCCCCTACACCGTGAATTCCGACCAGACCGCAGCTTTACAGTCATCGTTGAACCCTCCGAGACATTTGTGTGTGATCTTTTCGTCGGTACTTGTTACGTTTGTTTATATTAAGATTGTATTAGAATGGTGATTCGTGATGTTGATTGATTTGTGAGATCAATATAAGTCGTTGGAACGAACGCACTACAGCAAGGCGGCCGATATGTTACATAAACGCACGGCACACACCCCACAGTCGTGTCTCGAACCGTAAGCGGACACTACTACATACACCAGAGTTCCAGGACATAAAATAGCACCACACACCCGTATGAGACAGGCGGACACTACTACATACACCGGAGCTGGGACATGAAATAGCATCACACACTTACTAGTCGTATACCAAGTAGAAGAAATGGTATACATTTTGCAATGACCAACGCTATACAAGCATAGCTTACGTATCGCGAGCGTACTGCGAGACGGCATCAGCCACGACATAGTTAATGTCGCTATAACAGTTCGCATAAGCCCATCACGTCAGCCTTCGCGACGTCAAGCAACATTCAATATTATAATAATGTTCAAAGATCACTTTGAACCACAATATGTGTCGCTCCAACACATATATTGCCTTTATAAGAAATTCGATCTTAAAAGATCGTGCCATTATAGGTTTCGAATTATTATATTATATTTATTATACATTTGGTACGAGTCTTTATGTGCATCATATTTATTAGTACCGTAGTACTTAAGAGTTCGACTCGACCGCTGCCTTCCAGCATCACCACCACCTATATAGACTCGGGACGACAATACACGAACGCATCTCGATTAATATGGTATTAAAAATATATAGTTTGTATTATTCATAATTAACTTTATTATTTATGTGTATTGCCATGTATATTTTATTTTATTTATTTATTTTTAACCCAAGGTATATACTGTTACAAGACGCATAAGTTGAGACATGAGTTATAAAGAACAAGTGTGTGACTATATGCGCGATGATTGTTAGTTCGATTGATACTCCGGGGAAATAAATTATTTAATATTTTAATTATCTCGGTCTGGTTACAAGGCATATGCAAGGCAATGCCTCGAAAATCACCGCAAGATAGGGACGTTTCCAGGTTCCCTCTGCTTACTCTATAGCGAAATACAATGTGAAGATAATGTGTGCGGTGGTTTTGATAGCATCTATTATTATTTTGGCTCGATTATAAACACCATGGTTTTTGTTTTATGTGAGTTACACCTAGCGTGTCGCTAGGTTGGAAAATACAATTTTGCTATTAAATTCCAATGTAACTAAAATTTACAGAAAATTTGTAAGCATAAAACCTAATAATACAACTTCTATTACAAAATGTTCTACAGCATAAAATATGTACGAGTATATAAAATTATATGAAGTATTTTTATTTTATATATAATATTTTATTTCTCAAACGATAAAATACTTATAATAAAATCGTAACGAATCTGTTTCTGTACATGGAAGATGTATAAGAAAAAAATGTTGCCTTTATATTGTAATAGAACCCAAAACAATGATTTAAAAAAAAAAACTGTTTGTCTGTGCGTTTGTTCGAACTTATCTCAGTATGTATTGTTACAATCACTTCATAAATAAAAAGTTTAATTAATTTAAAGTACTTAGTTTGACAAGTTTACTAATTGCTATAACATTAATTTTATACAACTATTTTACTGAATTCGCTGAATCTTTAGCTTTTAATTTGTATTATGATAGAAAAAACTCAAGATTGTATGTTGATAAAATAGATCGAAATTTCAAGATTTAGGATTCCCCAATGTCAGTTCTCAAGCATCCACGTAGTGCTTGTAATTTCTAAATGATATATAGAGGTTTCTGGAGAAATATATAAAATACGTTTTATCCCGGATTTTTTGCGGAATCGGAATTTATGTGGGAAAAACTACGAAACACATATATTTCGCAGATGTGAAATACCTAAACATTGTTCTATTAAATACAACAATTTTCACAAGTAAAATAAAATCAATTCCTAAAAGATATAATCTATACGATACTATTTATTTAACGATAACAGTATAGTTAACCATACTAAAATTTTTAATCCATTTTTAAGATTTTACACCTCAAAAAGAAAGAAACGAAATCCTTATAGGATCACTTTGTTGGTCCTGTATGCGGCGGTTGTAGATGCGATTTCCAAAAAGATAAAACGTGATGCTATATTTCACCTCTCAACAAATTGGTGTAAAAAAGTAGGTTTCCTCCGTCTACGCTACTATACTCCGTATATGGAATGCAGCAAAAAGTAGTGAAAAGTTAATATGAATATAAATTACCATGGTGTTTTCTACACCATAAACTAATTATTATAGAAGTTGATGTGAAGAGATATATATTCACCTATAGCTAGCGATGACCACAAGTATGTGGTATCAAAAAGTTAGCCAATTTCCCGACAAAACAAAACTTTGTAAAGCATTCCAAGTAGCGAAGGGCAAGATGTAGCGAAGCGGTGTAACCAGGTCAGGCGGGACTAAGGTGGCCATTGCCTGTATAGGTATACTGACACCATCGCATTTTGCAATACGAGTATATGAGAAATAAAGGTCAACATTTTATACGTATTAGACACAAAAGTAGAGCTTAATTTAGTATTACAGAAAAAGTCTAGATAAAGAACTGTCATCGACATACATCATCATCCATGGGGGCTGGTATAGGATGTGGCCTCAGAGTTAAACCTTGGTGCATCCTGGTGTACTATGATTGGTAATGATTGGTATATTGCTACCATAGAAGCAGACGTTTTATTCTCTTATGTCTTTATTTTTATTCACTATTCTATTTCTCTTTTTTTTAAATTTATACTTAAAACAATGCTAGTAAGATAGAAGCGATGCTCAATAATGATCTTATAACTTAACTTAACTTAGCTTCACACTTTATCCCTAGCGGGGTAATCAGAGAGAACGTAGCGCCAAACACTACTGTCTCTACTTACCTCTTTCGCCTCGTCCACTGTCATCAACCTCTTCATACATGCCCTCCGGGGGGTCCTCATGTTTTTTACGTGACCTTCCTCCAGTATCTTTGATACTGTGTTTTCGAAGGTCAACCGAGGTCTCCCCCTAAAACTGTTAATATATTTTTCAAATCGAGCGATATGACATCTTATTTTTGTAAACGGAATTTCAAATTATTAGCACATGTAAGAAATTATTTCACAATATTATCCCAATTTCTTGACATTAGGCAGAGAGCCATCTTGCCATATATCAAATTAAAATTCCCAACCACTAAAATTAGCCAGCTTGTAGAAAATATCATTTACAATGTACTCGACAAGTACGTAAAATTTTCTGCTGACTTCTGAGCTGTCATGGTATTTTAGATAAGGGTGATTTTTACCACATGACCGACTGTGACCCCTTTTGAAGTATTAAATTGCCTGCAAAAGCTTAATATATTATGTGTAATATATTATGTGTTCACTTGAAATGGGACGGTAACATTTTGTGATATTTGCGGCAAAGATCTAAAAATATATATTTTTCTACATTGACGTTGTAAAGGGTATCGTTGTATCAATTTGTAAGCAGAGGGAACCTGGGAATCTAGTGTTAAGACAATTAGTCCCTCACTTTCCGCTGAATCCTGGAAGAATTTGCGTGTTAGCTTAGCCTCATTACCGGAGTGAGAATATGAAAATATTTCTTATTTTTCACAACATTCACTTTGTACAATTAATTCGCTACTAACTACTAAATAAGTATAAATTGTGCGTTACAAATATTTTTTTCCCAGTTTTTTGCAGAAATCATACGATTTTGACTAGAAAACCAAAAAAATGCAATAAGAATAAAGAAACTATAAAAACAAGGTAAACAAGGGAGTAAATAAAATAATTAAAGATATTTAATTATAGTTATTACTCACAACTACAAAAAATATATAAATTTATATGGACATTAATAGAATTTTTTAGTTTACTTAAGTTATCCAGCGTTAACCAGAAAATCTCTACAAAATTTCCAAAGGAAGCATATCCAAAGAGAAATCCTATATTAAAAATATATAATAATTAACTCGCAAAAGGAAATTCATTTCCATCTTATAGACATTTAAAATGTAGGTAAATACGCAGATCTTCTTCTCATATAATTTGCTGCCACAATGAAACGTTAAAATTAATAGAACGAGCTCTGTTCATTTCTTATAATATGTACACTAGCGCTATGGTTACTGCTATATTATATATTTGAGGGAAATTCATAAATTATAGTGAAATATAATATTTTTAGACATTAGAATGGTTACGTCGAAATAAAAACACATACGGTATTTATGTTTCTAAATAATTAGGGAAGAGACTACGTAATTCGAGGCCGGTCGTGGCGCAGTGGTACAGGGTGTGACTGTAAAAACCGACTGGTTGTGGGTTCAGTCCCCACTCGAGGAGATGAAATATTTACTTAAATTTATATTTCCATTTCTTCGCTCTGGTATCGAGGCAAAGCGCGGCGTTGAGTTCTGCCACTCAACACGCAATGCCTCCGAAATTCGGCAGAAAGTGGGGAACGGAGTGTTTTAACACTAGGTTTCCTCTGCCCACCCTGCTGTGTGCGGGATACAGCGTGAAGCTATTTTTTTAATTTAATGACTACGTAATTGCATTAAGTCATATGTGTCACTTGATAACAATATTTTATACGAGTTTCTTCCCAAAAAGGGCTGTTGCCTATCTATATGTAACTGCCCAGATTGACATAATTTCATTGCTTTTTAAAGTCGTTTCACCTGAAACTACCGTCTTTTATTTGAGTTTGCTAACAATATTATAAATATATAAAAAGGAAAGCAGAAAACGCCAGTCGTAGCGTGCGACTGTAAACGCGACAGGTTGTGGATTCGATACCCAATCGAGGTAAAGAAATATTTAATATTTTCATTTTCTCGATCCAGTAACGTGGTAAAGCTGGGCGTTAAGTTCCTCCACTCACCACTTCAGTACCTTCAGAATTCGGTGGAAAGTGGAGAACGGAAGTATCTTAATGGTAGTCTTGTAACACTCGCTTAGGTTCGCAGGTTCCCTGTGCCTAACTTGCGTGAAGTAAAAAAAATAAGTTTCTTATTTCTTATACATTATAATTTATCGAAGAATATAAAAAAACCCGTATAAAATTCAGCAATGTTTTTTCGAATGTTCAATAACTTGAGGACCCTTGTTACGCGTCTCGTTACAATGATGGAACACAAAGTCGCCGCTAAGAACCGTAAAAAATGTACATAGATTATGTAAAATCACTTTTTCACACTTTAGATGTGACCTTCAAGTGTAATAGTAAAATGTAAAAATCCTTTTTGACTTCAAACGTAATGGTTATGGGTTCAATTTACATGCACGGGAATGAGTTATGTTCTTTTTCCGACTTGACGCAGCGTTAAGTTCTGTCATTCATCTTGATGATACCATATTATTATTGCACTGTACGTAAGCTTCGTATTAATGCCAAGTTTCAGCTAAATTCTGCTCAGCAGAGAATATAGCGATATTTTACTGAGCCAGTGCAACATACGACTAAGATCACTTAAAAAAACAATTTAAAATGTTTTCGTTAAGGAAAACAAAATACATAGAAATAAATGAAAGTTGTGTAATTAGTAATTAGTAGGCGAGACAACCTCATTTATTATAAACGAACAGTAAACAAATAAGTTCAAGTTTTTCACTTTTTGCAATATACATTGAAATTGTATATGAATAAATTAAATAGCTTCTCGCTTCTAGCACGGTAAGCAGAGAGAACTTATGTTAAGAAATTCTGTACCTTTTACTTCCAATTTTCTAGACAAAGCGTGATGAGAGACGGAATGCAACACCGTGTGTCGTGTTACCAGACTAAAGAAATGAAAATAATTCCTTCCTTCTTTCGTAATCAAACCCACAACAGTCGAGCTAAACGTCAAACACTATGCCACTGTGACATAATAAGCCTTAAGAAAATATTATAACCCTACGAAAACTTGTCAATATTTGAAGAAACTCTTTGATCTTCTAACGTTGTAGGAATATTTGGATGAAGTATATACAGAGTCAGGCCCGAACGACCAAGTATCATTTCCGATACTTATTTGATTTGTTTTTCCATTTTATAAATGACACGTAAGCTTATTTGTTTTTCAGGAGATGAGAAAAAAATCTTTGTAAGGAAGGTAGGCAGAGGTAAACCAGTGTTAAAAGTCTTCGTTAAACACATTCCATAGAATGTTTACGAAACATTGCGGCTTGAGCGGCAAAACTTATTGCCGCATTTTGTCTATCGAAGAGTCTACCTCTTATCTGTAGTCATCTCTAGGGTAACTAGGGGAAAACGGAACGCCAAACAATAAAAAATACTTATTTCAACACGCAATGTCTCGAAAATTAGGCGAAAAAATAATAAAAGAGTTCTATCACTAAGTTCCAACGCGCCTGTCTACGGTACTATGCGGGAAATAGCATGAAGCAGCTTCTATTAGTATAACGATTATAATAATATAACATTTCACTTCTATTAGAAGTTACCCATAAAAGAAAAAATTCAACGAATTGTCGAGCTCTCAATACTTTCTATTAAATATAATTTTGATAAAGCTATTATTTATACAAGTACCATCTAAACCACGGCCATTACAATTTATTAATAAAACCGATAACTCGATAGCCTTACTGATTGCGAAATACTTTTGAATTACATTTTTATTTAAAGTAAATGATATTCAGTATGGATGACTGATTTTTTTTAATAAAAGATCTCGTTTCCACTTTTGAGTCATTTTTAAAGGTTACGAGAGAAAAAAGAAGTGATAATTATAAAGAACGTGGTAAAATAGATAGAACACGTCGAAATAAGGCATGGCAAATATTTTGGGGTTAAGAGAGATAAAAGGGAGACCTCGATTGGCTTTCGACAACACAGTATTAGTAATATTGTAAAATGGTCACGCAAAAGATATGAGGACGCCCTGGAGAGTATATATGAACATTCTGC
>DWMY01002823.1:0-11113 GCA_018249775.1 Heliconius hecalesia formosus
ACTTCTGATGGCAAATATCTTATTAAAGCGATACCTTCTAATGGCATAATATAAAATTCTTAATACTGACACCTCTGAATCTCTAAAAGATTTTGGGTTCTTCACGATCACAACTATTAATGGTTCTAACCACTAGACACATCACGAGCCAAGGCATTATTTATTAAATAATATTTCCAAAGGTGTTTGGGGTATCAGTTACAATGGTTCACAAAGTTCCAAATACGTTTCAATATCCTTACGTGTTATGTTTTTGTAGTGACTCCATACCTCTTCATCACATCATGCGATCTCTTCCGCCGTGACCAATTCGAATATGAGCCTCATATAATATGTTGAATAACTCGTTATCACATGCGTAGTAAATAATAGTGCTAGTTTCTTTAATCGGAAAAATAAGCTGTTCTGATCAATGGTAAGCACGTCGTATCGCCGCAATAACCAATAATCACGAGAAGTCTTTCTAGCAGTTGTTTTTGCTGTAGAAACTTTTTTAATTAACTCTTTATAACGTTCATCTTCAATAAAAACCGTGTTTTTAGCGTTTATTAATTTTCTTAATGACGACAAAGTCCTATAAAATCGCTCTTTCGTAAGCGCGATGCGTGATTCGGCAGCCATTTTTGAACATTAGCGACGTAACGGACGTACGCACTGACGGTCTTATTAATAAAAATTGCTTATTCGTCTCTTACTCCAAAGTTACACCGGGAGTAGTTAATTCTAGATTAGTCACGGAATAGCTACGTGTTAATAACGGTATTAATAAATACGGAGTAGGTTCGGAGTAACAATACCATTCTTTTTTTTTTTAATTTAATGGCCTGAATTTGCGAGCAAAATAATCTGCCAGTGTCACGTATAGTAGAAAAAACACGAAAGATATGAAGCAGTAAATTTTGAGAGATATTATGAATTATAGATATGGAAGTGGATGAACTGGATGGATCAAACACTAAAACAAACAAACAAACACTATATTAGAAATGTACAAATGAAAATAAATAGTAAAAAAAACACACACACACACATTGAGAACAACTATAACTTAATGTCATTATCTACAATAAACTTAACCAACAATTTAATAAAAGGACTAAAAACTAAAGCTAAAATACATTTTACATTAACAGGACGCTGTACATTAAGAGGAAGGATATCATAAAGAGAATAGTTAAGTATTGGGCAATTAAATACAATGTGATCCGTAGAACCTTCCTCCAAACCACACTCACAAATAGAATTATCTTTAACCCTTAATTTAGCTAGATGTAGAGGCGTACACGCATGGCCTAGGCGTAGTCTACAAATAGTAGATGTTACAGATCTATTGGCGCGCCTATATCGAGAGAACCACGGAAAGGTTGGAACTTCCGGTTGGATAGAAGCATAATATCTACCTTTTAATAGTACAGATTTTTTCCAAAAAAAATTCCATGAAGATTTTAAATCAGATTTTGACAAAGACAATAGGTCTTGGGAGTAAATAAAATTATGAGTTACGGGGCCAGAGGACACTGCAGATTTGGCAAGGGAATCGACTATGTCATTATCTGTAATACCAGAGTGGCTCGGGATCCATGCCAACGATAAGAGAACCCCTTGTAGGTGGCAACGATACAAAGCTTCCCTAATTTTAAAAACAAGAAACGAAAAAAAGAAATAAAACGAAAGAAAGTTAAAGAAATTCATTTTATTAAACACCATATCGATTGTAAAATAAGTATAACAAAATAATATACATTAATGATGATTTTTAATATTTTAAGTTTAGGGAAGATTAAAAAATTTGGCGGCAAATTATTTTTCAATAGTGGTGAAACATTATAAACACTGATTTTCTTTCTAATACAATCTATGTCTCTAATCAAAACTACTTATTATGGATTAATACTAAAAAAACAGACAATGTTTTTGCCAATTTACAATTTTATTTGACTTTAAGATATTTTGTAAAATATACGTAATATTGTATAGATTTCTAATATTTATTAAGGAAAGGACACTTAGCACTTACTACTTTTTATGACGAAATAAATCATCTGTATGAAAACAAAAAAGTAATTACATTAACTTACATACATATCATACGAGGAAAACTTAATATTAATTTTTATAACAACGGCATCTAGAATCACAATTAGAATATGAAATATATTTCTTTTAGTTAACCTTACTGTACACTATTGTAAAAATAGTTGTACGTCAACTATAGCATATATAAAGTTGAGAATATACATATACAAATTACAGAAACTCTGAGTGAAGTCGCAAATAAAGAAATATACACATAAATTCACAGGAAAATATTCAAAAAAATATAAGTTTATTCTGACGCTGATTTCTTTAGATTTTTTATTTTAAACATCTTATTTTTTTTGCCACAAAATCAAGAATATTATTACAAGCATTTTAAAAGACATAGTAAATATATTGAACTATTATAATTTGAATGTAGCCATTTTAACTAAATAACCTAGAGATTATTCGCAAATATCAATTAGTTAACAAATATTTTAATAAAATGAAGGCTGCAATTGTACTTTAAATTTCTATCCTAATATTGACAAAAATAGTGACATACGTCCTCCACATGTCGAGGTATATTACAATAAAATAATGATATAAGTAGGTCCACCCAAAAGTAGAAATAGATTTTCATAATTTTATTTTTGACTTAATATATATTTTTATTAAATGTAAATACCTTTATTGTATTTTTTATTTTACGATATTTGAAATTATGGAGCGCACAATAAAACAATAATTTATTATCGATACCGAAATCACAATACATTTTAAATTTTAATTTGGAAACATTAAAAACACAAAGCTTCTGTATTCTGTTAAATTATCACTGGGAAATGTATTATTTTTTTCAGCTTTATGATAGGCAGAGGGAATTTACTATTAAGACATTTCGATCCCCACGGACCGGCCAGGTTTTGGGACATTGAGAGACGGAATGTTATGCCGCGCCAGGTAATAAAATTAATTCATTCTTCCGATTGGGAATTGAAACAGCAACCGTCGTATTTAGTTAGAAAACTTAGATTTTTGTGGGTGAATTCACTTCAATTTGTCGTTTGATAGGATAACTAAATATAATGTAATTTAAGAGAGATATAATGTAATTTAAATATTTTCTATATCGTCTCATTTATATAGTGGTATTTTTAGTTTCAGTAAAACAAAAAGGTTATAATTATGCATTTGTCAGTTTATTTTAATTGCTCAGTTATTTATTATGGTTTTCAAGTTGATATTGATTGAAATAAAAGCGTCAGTCATTTAAGATGTAATTAATATAAAATGACTCAAAACTCTTATTTGGTACTAATAGTAATTTCTTTTTATCTGTATTCTCAGTACCATCATCTAAAGCTTTTACACTTGTCACTATATATATGTATATATATATATATATATATATATATATATATATAAAGTTAATTACGATATAATTATTGTTATAAAACAACTCGTCAAATGTCAAATATAAAAATAAATAGTCACAAGGAACTCGGATTCAAGTACATTCACACAGATTGTCACACAATACTTAAAATATACAAACACACTTTGTTTTAAGATATTAGGAAATATGTAGGAGAAAAATACCATCGATATGTGAAAATTAGTAAATATCGATGTTTTTCTATTCAAATTCACATATCAATTTGAAATTATAAGACATCACTATGTAAATATTATGATCCAAATTCACTATCTAAGTTGTAATTGTATATAAATATATTTGATAAGATTTATATTTAAACTCTTTAATTTTTATTAATACCAGTCATGGTCCGATCTAAAAATAAAATTTTTATGAACATTGTATATGTAAATGTCGCTTACTATCAGTTGTATAAATAAATATATGAAGTTAATTATAAACTTCAATTAACCTTTTTAAAAAAGGTATGACTTTCCTTAATTATATATGTTTTTTAGCTTCACGCTGTATCCCGCCTGCAGTAGGGTAGACAAAGGGATAGATTATGATAGTCCATCAAACGTGTCAGAACTCGTCAGATGTATGTACGGACACGAGCGCGGGCCGCCACAAGAGAGAGAGAGAGATCCTGGATCCACATAACAGTGCCGTTCACGGTTCATCCCGGTTCGATCTAAGGCTGCTGTAAATATTCTTATATGAGAAACAATGAGAGCATCATCATGCTACAGTCCCGGTCAAGTCCCGGAGATCAGACCTCTCGGTCTGATCTCCGGGACTTGACCGGGACGCGACCGGCACTATAGTGTAAATTCTTCCACACGACGCTATACTGTATGACAGAAAGTGGCTTAAACACCCGCGTGCTAAATATTATGCAATCGATTGAGCAAGCGCTAGTTCGGCTTGTGGACGTCATCTCAAACATGGCAAGTCGCAACACGTTTGGAGGAACATACCGAGTGTTGGACCTGGTGGAACTCAACGCCGTGCTGTCTTGTTATCAAATATTAGCTAAATAAAAAGTAATAGGTATAGGTGTGATATATGATAAACAAAAACTGTACGCTCATATTGTGCTTATAAAGTAATTTAAATATTATAATAATATTATTACAGTTTTCATTTATAAACATTTGTTTTTTCAATAACATTTGTCACTCATAGTCTCCTAGACATACTCGTATAGAAATTTAAAAGAGCTAAGAATATAATAGACCGGACCAGAACCAGTACAATATGTATAAAGACATTATTACATAAGATAATAATTGTATAGCGTTTAATCCATTTGGAAAGGTAGATTTGCAGCTATTCTTGGTTTCTTCTTTTTTTGCGGTCTAGATGTTCCTTGATGTTGTGTAACCTGATAAAGAAAAATATTTGTTTTTTTTATCTTGCTAACAGCAGGGTAAACAGAGGGAACCCAGTGTTAAGACGACATTCCATTCCCCACTTTCCGCTTTATTTTTAAGATATTAATGAGTAGCGAAGCTCACTTGCAGTGCTTGGTCTACTATAGCGGTGATATGATTTTTTTAAGTTTCACGCTATATCGCGCACATGAGAGGATAGGCAAAGTGAACCTGGGAACCTAGTGTTAAGAGACTCCGTTCCTATTAAGACACTTTCATTGTCCACATTCCGCGGAATTCGGGAGGCATTACGTGTTGAGAAGTGGAAATCAACGCCGCGCTTTGCATCGTTCCAGACGAATGAAATGTACATATGAAATTCTTCGAGTAGAAATCGAATCCACAACCTTTCGCGTCGTTAGTCACATGCTTGCGCCACGACTGGTTTCAATTATATGAAATTAATGTACATATCAAAATCATCCCTTCAAGTTGTGAACGCGAAAAAGCATGAAGCTGCAATATATAAAGTACATACAGGCTGGTTAAGAGGCTGTGGCTGTGGTTGCATCGTCTTCGGCGCAGGCAAACCTTCTAGATCTCTTCTTGATGACGGACCACCCGTGTTTTGTACTCGCCTGTATAAAATAATCATTATACATTTTATAACACTTATAACACTTACTTAATTACCAAACTTAAACCTTATCTTTACCTTACCTATATTGCGATACTCTACTTATTTTAATTTTAACAAAATTATAATTTTGAAAATGGTTTTCTGTTTGATAAAATGTTTTAAAATAATAGTTCTTGTTCTTTATTGTAAAATACACTTTATTAATATAGTAAATAACGATCACATCATGTAATTTATATTCGTTTATTTTTTGTTAATTACAAAGAGTATTGTTAACTTTTTTTCATATCGGTAGGCACACAGATAAAAGAATAACTGGAAAATCAAATATACAAGAAAAATATATTTATTAAAAATAATTTTTAAGAAGAATCAATGTTTTTTTTCAAATCATATCGTGCCAATCAGCCGTAGTAGCTATGAGCAGATAAGTGGAGGGCAACAGTCTTGTTAAGTGCTTCTCCCAGTGAAGAAATCAATGTGTATAGTGATGATTTATTACTGTTCCACCTTATTTTATCTTTCTCTCTCTTTTCCAATCAAAACCTCACTTGTGTACATTCGACAGATCGACACCAGATCGACAGTCCAGATAGTCCAAACTCCATACGGATGTGCCGTTTGACTGCAAATGCAAGGGTTGTGGGTTTAATCACCCTTGAGGGCATTTCCTGTTTCAATTCTCATTTCGTTATTTATTTTCATTTCCCACACTTGGTGAGAAGACAAAGTGCGGCGTGGAGTTGAGGGTAATGGAGAGCCTTGAGATAAAGTTTCTTCTACCTACCCTGCTATATTATTACTCTATTACTTTATTACTCTTTGCATATACTGTATTACGAATTTAATATACATAAATAATCCATTTAAATAGTTATTACATACCTCTGACTTGTTTGAACTTGCAAGGGAACAAACGGATTGCTTAATTTATCCGCACTGGCACTTCCACTGGGGTTATTGTTAGGGGGTTGATGAGGATTCATGGTTGGTGGCATATTCTAAATAAAAGAAATAAAATAATTTGTCATAATTATACAAAGTAACAATGAAGTACAAAGTAAAATTTTACTTGGTTAGTAATAGGCTTTTTGAAGGGGATCGACATAGTGTGACATTTTTCGACAACGGGTGAGGAGGTCATAAATTTCATGAATCACATTTCAAAATATAGTATAATCACTTAATTTTTTGCAACTGTTGTCTTAATTTAACTGTTGTCTAAATTTCAAGGTTTAAAATTGTAAAGTGAATGGTGTCGTCACTGTCAGTTGGCGGAGGGTTTCCCGCAAATATGACCAGATTTGACAAGAACATGGAAGGAGTCCAAAAATCGTGAAAGTTGTACGACGTAATTCCTTAAGTGAGACGACTAGAGGGTCAATATATAAAAAACTATATCACTTACCGGGTTGTTCCAAGTTGGGCCCAACATAACTTGGCCTACATTGGGCAAGTGTTTGGGAAAGTGGTTCTGGTTTTGGTTACGCTGGTTACCATGGATACGGTTGTCATGATAATCATCGCTTTCATGCTGTTGGTAAGTAAAGAAGGGCGCGGCAGGTTCCTCGGGGAAAGGCAACGGCCGACCGAAAGTGGGTAATGGCGGCATTGGTGGTTGCTGGTTCTGTAAGTTTATTGGAGTTTGTTTTTTTTTCAGTTATTCATTCTTACCGTAAAGGATATTTTTTAGTGTTAATACATATCAATCTACATTTTCTGTCCAATTTATGGACAAAGTGCGATATTGAATTTAATCATACAACATAATTGAATCTAAATATTTAAAATAAACATTAAAAATTGAACGATAGCGGGCCTCGAAGCCGCGCTTCTAGGAAACTGCTATGACCACTAAACCATACGTTCTTCTCAAACCACGTCAATTTTTTTATTTCTTTTTTATGTTGTTAATTAAATAAGTTATCACAGGCATATTAACCAGATTCGCTTTGCCAACCTAGGAGATAAGTATTTTAAAAAAGAAGAGAACAAGTGAAGAAAAAAAAAACAATATATATAGAAATCCAAATATAATACTTATTTAGTAGTAGTATTTTTCTTTCCTAAGTGTGGAATAACACTTTAAAAAAATGTTTAAAAATATCACTAACTTACTTTATAAGAAGAATTGGTCCACTCATTGCTTTGTGGTGGATGAGGGCGGTTAAAAACGTTGTCTTTGCGCCAGTTCTGTTGCGCAGATCTATAGAAATATTTATAAAAATATATATTTAATATAACAATATTAGAAATAATTCACTATTTATCCTGAACTTAGCAATGTATGCAGAACCTAGTGTTAAGATACTGTATTCTTACCGAAATAATGAAAATTCCTTTGAGTGAGAGTCGAACTCACAACCGTTGTTTGCTAATTATAGTGAAACGCAGCACGAAGGTTTATGATTTATTTATTTTTATATATAAATTCTAAGTTTTGATTTTTTTAATTCTTACCCGGCAAACATATTCCAAAAGGGTTGGATAAAGCTGCATGAAATATTTACAACACATTTATATTGATATAATTTAATCATGCAGGTATGTACAATGTCATCAAGATGTCAATTTTACGTTATAAATAAATGATTATTCAAAATGTACATAGATAAATAAAAAACTTAAACGCGAGGTCAATATTATTGCAAAGGAATTTGTCGGTTATTATTTATTTACGCTTAGCAAATTTTAAAAAGTTCCTAGAGAAAATATCAAAACTTCAAATTATACTATCAATACTAATATAAACAAAATATATCAGAAAGTACTTAATTATATTGAACAATTCTTTTAATGTTGGGTAGTCGATTTATAGCACAAACAAGCTCTATGTAACCTCCTTTCTCTGCGGTCAAGGGTACCTTGGGCACTTAGAATTTCCAATTTCCAACAGAAGGTAAAATTTAGTATAATATATTATATGACAATAAATTACCTATTACTTGGAGGTGAAGGCATAGGTTGTTGTTGGTTTTTAACGCGCCAACTAGAGCTGGCCTCGGGTGGAGTCTGCACCTAAACATTGTAATGTAAGATTTATATAAGATGTATGTAAGATTATGGACGATCACATATAAGATTTTTGAAATTGTTGTGGGTTCAATCTTAACCTATACCTACTTAGGGCAGGAACTTGTAGTAAATACAAATTTGTAAATGTTGGATGAGATAATTATGAACATCTGAGTTTTGTTAGTGTATTTTTTTTCTGATCCACGCTGTCCCACTGCCTAATATTTAATGTAATATTTAATCGAATATTTTTTACCTTATTGTTTATTATATTGCTCTCTGCTTCATCTTTACTAATTTTCAGCAAACTTTTTAGTAAATTTGTGGCTTTATCCTGTGGATGATATAAAAATAAAATAGGTACATTAAGTTATGACAAATATAACATATTTAATGGCAATAAATATTTTTAGGCTTTATTGTACCTGTGGTTGACCATTTTTAATATTGTTATTAGGTGGTGTTGTATTTCGATTTTCTAGTGCTTGAGGTATGATTTCCCTTGGAGGGCTGCAAATAATGTTATTCAATTTTTAATATGTCATAAAATTATTTTATATACCATTGCTTAACATTAAACAGACGCATTTTTTATTAATAAGAAAACAGAATGCGTAAATAAATGTTATTTTGAAGTTTGTGGTTTGGAAAATGGCTCGCAATGCGATCACGACTTGGTTTATACAGTAAGTACTTGGTATTTTTTTAAATAGTAATAATGTCTCGAAAATTTGGAGATACGTGGAGAACGGAGTGTCTTAACACTAGACTCCTTCTGCCTATCCAACTATAAGTGGAACATCGTGTGAAGTTATTTTTTTTCTTATACGTATAATATTACCTGTAACTGGCAAAAGCAGAGTGATGTTGATCCCGCCTCAGCACGGATGGTGTGTAATTGAAGGGCTGCGTTTCCGCGCTACTAACAGCGCCACGCAATTTGCGCCCGAAGGATATGTTCAACATGTGGCTTGGTGACATCCTGGTTTATGTAATATAAAATTGATTAGTATTTTATTAAATAAAAGGGATTGGTGTTATTTTTTACTGCTGATTATTATATTACAGGGTGGAAGTGTTAGTACCACTTTAAATGAAACCACAGTTTTAACTATTCTATAAAAGCCTAATACATTTTTTTTCCCAAAAATAAAAAAGTTATTTTTTCAAACAAAGTAAATAATAAAATTATTGTTGTAATATAAAACACCATTTGTCAAGAACGACGCACGCACACATAAACCTATCAAAGGGAATCGCCGCCGCATACGCCCCATTCCGAAATCGAGTCGTAGGTATTGGCGGCAAAGTTCAAAGTTGCTTAACCTTTAGTAGTATTTTTCAGTAGTAGTTGTTTACGTCATTGGTATCTATGCGTAATTCCGTCACACGAAATACAGGTATGGATAAACATCGTAAAATGAAAAAAAATCCTATGTCTAAACTTGATTATGGCGTTAAAATATTTTACCTATATACTGTTCCCGTAAAAGGAGCGCTGATACTTCCACCCTGTATAATTGATTTTCTTAAAACAGTCCGTATGCCATTTTAGTAAGAGGATAGTTATATCATATCAAAAGACAGTTATTTGTGTCCCCTAAATCTAGTGAAAATTCAAATGAATGGCTTTTCCTAGCGTGTACCACTACAGCAGCGCAGTGTACCTGTAGAACCTGGCGTCTTCAAAGAGGGGCTCGCGCGTGGCGCCGGGGAAGGGCTCGTCGAACATGACCTGGTAGCAGGGCTGCGCGTTGAGGCGGTCGGAGAGGCGCGCGGCGTTGGCGGGCGCGGGCGCCAGCACGGCCGTGACGGTGCCGCGCGCGCCCTGCGGCGCTCCGCCCCGCGCCACGCACACCACGCGGTCGTACAGCTGGAAGTCCGCCGCCGCGTCCGGCTGCACGTTGCCGTCCTGCAGCTCGGCCTGTAATTGTCATAGCATATACTTGGCACTACCACTGCACAACAACGCAAAAATGTAAAAGAAAAAAAAAGAAAATGTCGTGCACCCATTACTGTTCTCGATATCATAGGTGACAATTAAATATTAATCAAACGACACATCAGGCTTGAGTGACATAGCAATGTCCAGTGTAGAAGAATTATTAGATGTTTTTTATATTAGATTTTTTTTATTCAGATCTCTAGCTTTATTTTTTCTGTGGCCAGTCGTGGCGCAGTGGCACGAAGTGTGACTGTAAAATCTACTGGTTGTGGGTTCGATCCCCAATCGAGGAGACGAAATTTTTACTTAAATTTATATTCACCAGGCCCAAATGGTTCTTTGCTCTGGTGTCGAGGCAAAGTGCGGCGTTGAGTTCTACCACTCAACACGCAATGCCTTCAGAATTCGGCAGAAAGGAACGGCGTGTCTTAACACTAGGTTCCCTCTGTCTACCCTGCTGTGTGCAGGGACACAGCGTGTTAAGTCACACCGTACCCCACTTTCCGCCGAGTTTAGGCATTGCGTGTTGAGTGGCGGAACTCAACGCCGCGCTTTGCTTTGACACCAGAGCAAATATAAATGTAAATAAATATTTCATTTCCTCGAGTAGGGATCGAACCCACAACCAGTTGATTTTACATTCACACTTTTTGCCTCTGCGCCACGACTGGCCTCTTTTGAACAACATAAGTAAAACT
>DWMY01002824.1:0-11112 GCA_018249775.1 Heliconius hecalesia formosus
TTTAGTTTAGTTTTTTTATTAATATTTTACTATGGTTACGTTTACTTATATTTTTTTCATTTAAATTAGTTAAATATTTTCAAAAACGGTTTAAGCGGGCGAAGCCGCGTCCGGGTCCGCTAGTGTTAATATAAATAAAACGTCGCCACTATGGGGCAGTTGTGTTGGCTTATATCTTTGTAGAGATGATGTTACTCAGTTTCCTTTTCTTTTTGTAATACGTTAAAATGATAACACATATATAATATGTATTTAAGTATAAATAACAATATTAAAAAAAAAACAGCTACACGCTATATCCCGCACACAGCTACCCTAGCCAGAGGGAACTTAGTGTTAACACACTCCGTTCCCCACTTTTCGCCGGATTCTGGAGGTATAGCGTAATGAGTGGCGGAAATCAACGCCGCGCTTTGTCTCGACACCAGAGGGGCCGTTCAAGTATTAAGTAAGCAGTTTTTTGCAATTATTGTATTTACGGGCACACTTTACTACTACGAACTACTAAGTTGAGTATTTCCAGTGAGACCTGAAACTACTTGAGCAGAAGTTACTTAGAGCAGAAGTTACTAGAAATATTTGAAAAGAGTATGATAAGGGAAGAAAATGAATAAAATATTTCAATTTCTTGCGTGGTTTTAATATAAATATATTTTAAGTTAATTAAGAAAAACAATTACTAATTTTAGTATTCATGAACGTTATTTTTTATGAAAATGTCAGTTTTATTATATTTACTATCTGTGATAATATAACTTTGTATTTTTTTTTAAAAAACGATTAAAAAGCAAACGAAATACGTCATTTACATCTGCATTTAACACAACACAGTATGGGATCGCTCATATGCATTTATATACAAAATCTTCTTCTCTTTATAAGAAGAATATTCCTCTTAAATATATATAACAAGAGAAATAAAATATAAAGAAACTGCCAAGAGAACTAAGCCATAACGAAAACGATTTAGATGCTCCGTCATTTGACCTCCATTGCAGTTCCAAGAACATTCCCGGGAGCATTGCGGCTTACAAACGTGTGTATATTGTACCATTGTCTTTCATTTATTTCTTTTTTATACAGACTTCAACTAGGAATAGTTCTATTGAATTGTATAATGTTCTATGTAAATGACCAATAGGTATAATACGTACAGTATAAACATAAATGGCGGAGCCATTTTGGTGCAGTTAGGAAAATATCTATACTATATTAATATAATAGGAATAAAAAGACAGACAGGCCAGTAGTAGTCGTGACACAAGTGTAAAATCAACTGGTTGTAGGTTCGATTCTCACTCGAGGAAATAAAATATATGCTGTGTGATCCCGGCCTAGAATAGGATCATCCTGGTACTGGTGGTGTCGTAAGAGGCGACTAAAGTACGTGTGGTAGAGTCACGTCGCCAGCAATGGCAACACACATGGGCAGACTCGACCGGATCATTACCACCCCCGGCATTTAAAACCGGCGTGAAGTAATGGCTTTATGCCACTGCGTTTCGCATTAGGTAATACCGGGCTCCGGTGCCCAACCCACCTTACAGGCAGGCAACGCACCTGTAGCTCCTCTGGTGTTGCACGGGGTCGTGGGTGGCGGTAATCACTTACCATCAGGTGACCCGAACGCTCGTTTACCTTATCTTTTTCATAAAAAAAAAATCATTTAAATTTATTATCATTTCTTCGCTCTGGTGTTGAGGCAAAGCGCTACGTCGAGTTCCGCCTCTCAACACGCAATGTTCTCCAGTTCTCCAGAATTCAAAGCAAAGTGGGGAACAGAGTATCTTAACACAAGGTTCTCTCTGACTACCCTGCTGTATGCGGAATACAGCGTGGTATCTATACTATCAGTACGAAAAAACAAGTACATTCTGAAGTATATATTTAGTACAGTTTTGTATTGAATTTAGATTTTCCCACCTAGTACGTATTGTCTAGTGCCTGAAAATTTGAGAATGTAGTGACTTATTTCTACTATAAAACTATTTTGGAATGATAAAGTTATATTACTTTTTTGACTGTACGCTACATTGAAGGTTATGTAGTGTCCTGATACTAGGTTATCAACCTACTACGTTCCCCACTTATTTAATTTAAGACATTGCATATTGATGGGCGGAATATGGGAAAATAATACATATAATACATGTACATGGAAATGAATTATTAGATAATAATTCCTTCTTCGAGTAGGAATCAAATCTACAACCACTGCACCACGATAGTTGCCAATAGTACATAAGTGTAACAAAAGATATATTAATTTTGATTTCCTAAAAATGTAACGACATCAGTCATTCAGCAAAAGAAACACCGGGTCAAAGATAGCGCAATCTTATCGTATTTAAACTGTGATAAGGAAATTTATTGAATTATCGCATAGCCAGCAATTAGATTGAAATGAATTCTATTTGGATTTTAACAGAAAAAAAATCCTATCGATTACCATATAAAATGGTAGGCTATCTCTCAAAACTCAGTCCATAATTTAAACCTGTCACTCGCAATACATACTGACTGGTGACGAGGGCTCAACCGTTTTCACCTCGTCTTTCAAACTTCAAGCTCTCGTTTTGGTGATGCTTGTGTTGTAATAATATGTTAATTAATAACCGTTTTCTTGAGAGTAATGTAATATAATATGGGTACTTTAAGTTTATTATTAATATTTTGGAATACTCCACGGTAAATATCTATTAGCGCCAATTTTTTTAAACTCGATTTAGGATTTTGCTTTATTTTTAGGGTTCTGTACCAAAAAAAAGGGATTTCTTATAGGATAATTTTGTCAAATAAATTAAATCAAATCAGCTTAACACTGTATCACGCACACAGAAGGGAAGGCAGAGGGAACCTAGTGTTAAGATACACCGTTCCCCACTTTCCACTGAGTTCGGGAGGCATTGCGTGTTTTTTTTTAAATCTTTATTTAAAGGACTTGTCACACAAGAAGTAACATGTCGTCCTGTAATAACCACTGTACATTCACCTTATCTATATTACAAATTAAACTCTGACATTGAATAAAAACTAAACAAGCTATTACAATTTTTCTTCAATTCTCTTGTCTAAGCCTAAATTTACTAGTTTATACAAGCTAAAAGCAGAATTAGAACTAGGGTTAACTAACATGCTATTACAAATACCAACATTCATAGTGTCATCAACAAATGTGAGTTTCCTCAAAGATTCGTTCCGTCTACATTCCATCAACATATGATATAAATCTTCCTTTTTTCCACATACTATACACCTCGGCGAAGCAGTGTTATTAATTATAAAAGCAAAATGATTGAGTGGAATGTGACCGGATCGAATTCTAAAAGCTAACACAAGAGTTTTTCTATAAAAGTTACATGATTCAAACCAGGAAAAGCGAAAAGGCTCAGGACGGAGAGTTCTATACCAAATTCCTTTGTCTTGCGATGTTTTTTCATAATACTGCACCCATATTTTACGGACGTGTTCTCCCAAAACCGGAAGCAAATCACTAAAAAATGGCACTATGCTAAGGGGTATTCCATCATGTGTAGCCTCCCTTTCAAGGCTATCCACTATTTCATATCCTGAAATTCCTACATGGGAAGGATCCCATCCCATCCATTGAAGTATATCGTGCTTATTTAATTGTTTCAAATACTGAATTGTTTTCAAAATATTGTAAGCTATCGGAGTTCCTCGAAAATAGGCATTGCGTGTTGAGTGGCGGAACTCAATGCCGCGCTTTGCCTCGACACCAGAGCGAAGAAATGAAAATATAAATGTAAGTAAATATTTTATCTCCTCGAGTTGGGATCGAACCCACAACCACGACTGGCCTCGATTGGCTTGTTGTCAAATACTTCCACATTTATACTATTAGTATGATTACCGTCCCTAAATAGTAAATTAATATTATAAATAATGCTAAATCGAGTTTAAAATAACAATTTAGTCACTTACGACTGCCGCCAGTACCCGTGACCACGGATGAAGGGTTTGAAACGATATTGGGGTTTAAAAAATGTAAAATATTGGATAACGGTTAAAGAGTTAAATATAAAATACAATTTGGAATATTAATATTCACACTTGTATTGTAATATTCCTTCTGTCTTTTTTCATATGAGTCCTATCATCGTTTTATGGTATTGTAAAAATTCGCCATCCATTTTATTAAGCCCATCGAAGTTAGCACATCCGTTTCCGTATATCATAAAATATCTTTATTTGGCCACGAAATACGTGAATATATATATAGCCATATTAGATATGTAGGTAGTGATAGTGATTCATATCTTTCGCCTTGTACTATGACCGGTATGTAGAAACGGTACTTGATTGTTGTCAAATATAAAATTATTTATCAGTTCTTCTGTACTCGCAAATTTTTTTTTGGTGAAATATTGGTTTTTCTTTTGTTTTTATATATCCCATTTTGTATAGAGATAACTTATTCAAATATGATGAAGTTAAATGACAGATGACGGAATTTAACGCCGCAATTTATCTGATCAAATCCAAATAGATATGTAAAGTCTAAACTCGCATATCTGAACTACACACAGCCATTACCACAACACTAACACTAACATAAGTGACAAAATTAAATTTTATTATTCACCCAAATCCCTTTGTTCCTATGTTGATTCCGTTCCAATAATACGAAATAATTAACCCGATACAACAATGCGACAGACAGCCAGAGAGCCAGGTGGAGTTAAATTAATAAGTACTCGCATTATTACTATAACAATTGTTAGCTTATGACTGCCGCTCTAATAAAAATAGGTCGCTTTTGCCAAATGAGAATCTCAAAAGCATAATTTAAAAAAAAGGGTGAAGTATGTAACCTATTTTACATATAATAGGTGTGTTTTACAAATTTTGAATATATATGTTATTTAAACTGACTTTTGTAAAAGAGAATCAAAGGTTATCATATCGACTGTATTTTTTTTTATGTTTGTTACCTCAGAACTTTTGACTGGGTGGACCGATTTTGATGATTCTTTTTTAATTGGAAGCTGGTGCTTCCCCTTTGGTTTCATTTCTGTCTCATTTTAATATAGTCCATAGTAATTTATTTTTAATATAGTAGTAGTGTAGTAGTATAGGTCATAACACTTACATATATATCAAAAACTTGATAAATGGTGAGCAATCGTGTTTATATTGTCTTTATAAAAAAAATGCTTGATGCTTTAAGGTGCAGGTGCTTAGGTGGTTTAAGGTGCCTTAAGGGCACAAGCGCGTGCGTGTAAATACGATGCTTGTGAGTTCGATTCCCACACGGGAAATGAAATAATTAATATTTTCATTTTTTCACTCTGGTGTCAAGGCAAAGCGCGGCATTGCATTTCTGCATTCAACACGCAATACCTCTAGAACATAACGGAATGTGGGGAACTGAAGTGTCTTAATGAGTACAGTGTCTTAACAGTAGGTTCCCTCTGGTTACCCTGCTATGTACGAGACACAGCTGTGAAGCTAAAAAAGTAATCAATTATAAAACTATAATTATTTATCTACAAACAGACAAGTTGTCAAGCAAACTGTAATAGTTAGTTTCATATTTACAAAGCCGGTTTAAAGTTTCGCTTATCGTGCGATTTAATTAAATCCGTTGTTGATGAATGTCTTAACAAATGGATTATTCTGAACCCAACTTAAGTCTTCATTAGTGGTGTAATCAAAGAACGGGATTTCCGTTGAAGGTATTAATGTGAATACCTCTTACAATTTGGAACGTACTTACATGCTTTGTTTTTCCTATATTGAAGCCAGTAGTGGATAGGGGCACAAGCGTGTCACTGTAAACCAGACATGTTGTGGGTTCGATTCCCATTCTAGGAAATAAAATTTTTTAAAGCTCGGCTCAGGCTCAGTCTTAGGAATTCGGCAGAAAGTGGTAACTAATATTTAATAAAACCAGACGAGTCCGGTTCGCCCACCGAGAATTCCGAACAAAAATTGGAAGTATCGAGCTTTTTAAAGCTATTATTTTTTGGAATTAAACCACAAATGTAGGTATAGTTTTCATATTTTTTCCAGAACTAGTACTACTGTTAAATTTCACAATTCAAAACTAGTACTACTGTTTAATTTCACAATTCAACGGGAAGTACCCTATTAATTTAAATTCTTTCTATATGGTGTAGAAATACAGGTATTTTGCGTTATAAACCGCCATATCTTTTCCAACTCGATATCTCCAAGCGTTCTTAAGATAAAACCTCTTGACAGACAGACAGACGGACGAACAACAAAGTGATCTTATAAAGGTTCCTTTATTCCTTAAGACGTACGGAACCATAAAAATGTGGCAAATAATTGTGTTATTAGTTACTGGCTTAGACTAGAGTATTCTATAATATTTTAAAATATTGTATACATGTATATAAATTTCATTCTTGGCAAAACGATAAACACATTAAATTATTCTATGAAAATTAACTTAAATGTTTGCTGTGTGGGAAGTGACATTAACACCTAACTAGTAAAAGTAACAGTTTGCTCATTTAGTTTAATATAATATTCTTAATTTATTAAGAAGTGTGTACTAATCAAATATTTTTAAACTATATATTTATAATATCGCTCCCATCTGTCTATTTGTCCATCTGTCATCAGGCTGAACCTTATGCACCGTGATAGACCGTTGAGATTTTAATACATTTCTATAAATATTGAAAAACGAATAAAATAAATATTTAAAGGAGCTCCCATACATCGAACGTTTTTTATTTGCCGTTTTTATAGATAATGACCGTACCATACTCTTCATGCGCGAGTCCGATCTGTGCTTGTTTTTATCAAAGCGTTTAATAATTGTACAATTTTTTGACTTATACTTGTATGAAAAAAAAAGTATGGAAGAACAAGAATTTAATATTTTGTAACTTTTGTTATTAATAAATATATGTATATACATATATCTCTGTCATGTGTATGTTATAAATCTAATAATCTATACCTACACATTTGCTTAAACGAAACCACCAACGAAAAAGTCATATTACTGACATTATCTCTACGAAATATGAAGAATATGTTGATATTTATAATGAATTTTGTCATCTTCCTTAATATTTTTTTCCAACATTTAAAACATATGTTCTTCTTTGAAATAATCCACAATTATAAGATTTAGAAGCACCGACACAATTATAAGCAAGATACTTACGTAACTCAGGTTTACTCGATTGGCAGCAATGATACTTGAGAACATTGCATCCGCCGATCAATAGACGCGAATGATCATCAATTCCGATCAATTGAGCTTCTTTATTATGCTCATGTGATGTATGCGGTCGTAGAACATTGTTCAAGAAATAGGTAAAATAAAAAATCAGCTGCACGCTGTATTCCGCTCCGCTTTCCACTTGACGCCGATTTTTTCAAGGCATTGTGTGTTGTCTGCTGAGTGGCGGAGCTAAACGCCGGGTTCTTTGCCTTGGCGCCTTGAAGAAATGAAAACATTGATAAAAATAATGAAATGATACCCTCGAGTGAGGATCGAATCCACAATTGTCACGTTACAGTCACACCCTCGTGCCCCTGCGCCACGACGGCCTCAGGCAAAGTAGGTGGATATTGTCGAAAATTATTAGAAATTTAATTATAATTAATATATCACACTTACGGCACTTATTTTTAACATTTAACATTTAATATATTTTTACACCTATTAACGTAAATAAATCATTATTTACTTAACAAACGCTAAATGACTTTAATAAATATAAAAATTCTCATAAATTTTGCTATAAAATATGTCATTATAATATTTTACGATGAACGTAGCTTGTCTTTATTTATGCTTAGTTAGGAAATAATTACTTAAAAGCCTCATGATCACTTTAAAAATATACTATATTTATATAAAAAAATAAGTTAATTCATCTTTACATACAGTTTTGATATCAAAATATATATATGAAAAAGAAAGCAAACCACGTTCTCTATTATTAAAACGGTTTTTAGGTTAACCTCCATTTTATATATTACATACGTAGTGTACTAAATTCACTATAGTGCTATAACCGTTTTTTCGGGGGTGCTAAAATCGAACGACAGCGATTAATTTTCGCTACCACGTTCGTGTTTCATGTATCGTACAACTCAGCAGACCGTGGTCTATATGTCAATTAGGGGAAATGAGTCGATCGTTTTTGGTTTTTCTCACGTTTCAGTGAAATATGGAATAATGTTTTTTTTTTTTGTCAGTGTTGTGTGTGTGCACAATTTATTATTAATATATGTTTTTTTTAGATTGCTTAGTTAATTGCTTTAACCTATACTTATAATAATGCCACTAAACACGAAAAGGAAACGGAGTGTTTTAACACTAGGTTTCCTTGGCCTATCCTGTTATGTTCAAGATAGAGCGTAAAACTGATTTAATTTAATTTTATTTAAGTTTATAAATAAAATTGTAACGGATTGGTGTCTGTACATGGATATGGCATGGTATAGTATGGTTGCCATTTTAAATTTTAAAACAAAAAAATGTCATTTAAGAACTAAAGTCAAAATTACTATAATGAAACGTTGAAGGACAAAGTCGTACAGCTTTTGAGTTCAAGCACATCTAATTGTTGATTAATTAACCAAAGTTCGTAGACGGTCCAATAACTTGGCCAAAAACCTTTTGATCTTTGAAATAGTTGTCTAATCCGATGTTTGCTTAATTCAACATAATATTATATATTACGTACTTGGTGTAAGTTTACGTAGAATATTGTATAATAATGTCCAACATATCATGACTTAAGTTGTTGGAGTTTCTAGAAGTGGTCATATCATTATGGTTATTAGTAGTTATACATAATTATGATTTGTAGTTTAAACATTTGAACTTTTTTTATAATATTAATGGTTTATTGTATGCGAGATGCTTGTGGTTTATTATTTTAATTTTATCGCTTCGGTAACAAGGCAAATCGCGGTGTTAAATCGACACGCAATGCTTCGAAAATTCGGCGGATTGTGGGAAACAGAGTAACTTAATACTAGGTGTCCTATGGTGTACTATGTAATATTTTATGGGGAACAAAGCGTCAAGCTGAAAAAAAATTAAACAAAAAGATTATGTATCGATACCACAACCAATTTGAGGATCAATTCCCCAAGTTTTTTCGCTATTCCTTTTTAATGTAATGTGTGAATGGTATTTTAGCTTGTGACGTACTGTGCGGTATATTTCTTTGACTTTTGCAGTAAATTCATCATTTATTTACACCTCGGTTTAAAATTAAAATAATTTAAATTAACTCCAAGTACGACGTTACGTGATTAAGTCGCGAACTAAATTTAAATTTTCAGGATTTTCAGATCAAAATATCTTTTTAAGTAAATCATATTTTTGAACCGACTTCTGTATAAGGAGGATGTTATCAATTCGACCATGTTTGTCTCTCAGAACTATCGACTGAGTGAACGTAGTTTGATGATTCTTTTCTTATTTGGATGCTGCTGCTCACCGTGTGGTCCTATTTTAATTTGGTCCAGTTCTGACAGCATCATCCATTCGAAAATCATACAAGTCTTAAATTTGCATAGATTTCTGGTTTTTTTTTTGTTAAAAATTAAATTATATTATTTAAAACATGGATCTCTATAACGACATTTGCGTGGCCGTTTTAATTCAATCGTTTGTTTAAATACAGCAAATTACAAACTACCAAGCGGATAACACAACAATTTGTATTAACACGACGACAATTTATTGTCGGCCTTGGTGTTAAACTATTTACTGTTGTTGCATAAGTGATTGCATTATTTCCATTTATGTATGATGTATATGCCAAATGTGATTTATTGATGGTATTTATATAGTTATTTTGTTGTTTGTAATTGTTATTAGTTGTTATTAATTGATTTGTAAATATAATTCTCTGTTCTGTTTGGATTTTGAAATTGTATAAAATGTTGATTAAAACATTATTATGAAACTATAAATATTAATATTAAATTTTAAATGTATGTAATGTTTTTATTATGTAACTTTATCTATGCCTGTTGTGGCGTAGGAGCACAAAGTGTGCTTGTAAAGGTTGTGGGTTCGTTTCCCACTCGACGAAATGAAATATTTAATACGTCCATTATTTCGCTGTGGTGTCGAGGCAAAGCGCGGCGTTGGTTTTTCGCCAATCCACACGCAATGCCTCCAAAATTCGGCATTAAATAAGGAACGAATTGCCTTAACACTAGGTTACATCTGCCTAACCTTCTGTGTGCGAGATACAGCGTGACGCTAAAAAAAACTATAAAATTTATTAGTTAGTATATGGCAATGCTACTGTAATTGCGATTGTTCGTTCTCAAATCGAGATCAATAGTTAATTATTTTCAATTTCCCGCTTTATTTAAGACATAATGCGACGTTGAATTTCGCTACTCCACAGGTAATGTCTCGATTTCTGATTGAAATTGGACAACATTGACATTAAGTTCCTACTGCATATCTGATATCTATATAAAACGTTAAAATCTACGCGATTTAATGTAATGGTCTGTATATTTATACGATTGTTTTCATTTGGTACGAAAATGGTTAAACGCATGAAACCCGTCATAATATTTATCCCGTCCAATGAAGTCTTATCGACTGTTATAAATTTATATTGAAACTCTACTCACTTTCCTAAATAATTTTGATATTCATTTATTATTGGTATATTGTATTATTAGTTAAATAACCAATAATAATATATTTTTTTAAATTGTACTAAATGTCAGTAAGTAAATCTAAGTAAATAGTTTTTTATATCTTATTTTTTAAATATAATTTCTACATTTTTTTAGCTTCACACATTATCCTGCACACACTCCATATCACACTTTCGAGCCTTTTGAGGTATTGCGTGTTGAGTGACGGAACTCAACGCGCTTTGCCTTGATTCCTGAGCGAAGAACTGAAAATATTATAATTTAATTTCCCCTAATGTGAATCAAACCCACAACCGTGTTGTCTACAGTCACAGGCTTGTGCCATTGCGCCTCAACGGCCTCAAAACTAAGACTATATTAAGATTCTACCTACATCGTAAGTCAAAAGTGCTTAAGCAAGAAGATAGAACAGTTTAAAAGTATAAACCAAGTCATTTTCACGTGATTTTTCATGTG
>DWMY01002825.1:0-11111 GCA_018249775.1 Heliconius hecalesia formosus
CATTCAACTTCTGTAGTCTTTCCTTTGCCGATGCCAAATTCTTTGAGAGCGTCCTCTATATGTTTGACCTGAGTACAAAATGTTTGATTATAATTAATTTGATTATAATTAGTCGTTATTCCTTTATAATGCTTTGAACTGTTGTATTAATTATATAAATATTAGGTCAATCATACTATTGATAGAACTTATCTATAATAGGCCAGAATGTAAACGCGAAAAATGAGTTCCGAAAATCAAATCAACGCAATGCCTTCAGAACTTGGCAGATAGTAGTGAATAGAATCTGAGAGAGTGTCTTAAAACAAGGGTTCCCAGGTTCCCTCTGCCTATCCTGATATATGCGGGATATAGCGTGATGCTAATAACCAGTAACGTTGAGATCATCTCAGAGCAGCGACACAGCATAATATAACTAAATGCCATTCTAGGTTCGATCCCTACTCAGTAAAAAAATGACCACTTATCAGCTCCAGTCAGACGCACAGTTAGAGAGTAAGCCCTTAGACGCTGAATGAATGTTGTAAAATCAGAATGTTAATAATGTCCTAAATTTAAGTGGAAGATGGAATATTTTGATACTATATTTTTTCTATATACTCTAATATGGGAAGTAAAGTATGAAACTGAACAAAAACGTCGACAACATAACCGTTGCTCGCAAGCGGGTGGCAAAAATAAGACTCATTTTCAAATTTAACCCAAACTGTGCTGTATATTTCACGAGATAAATTCGTAACCAAAGCAGGGAAAAGTATTATTTCGGAAATATCTTATTTAAGTTTTACGAGTATATTATATATATTGTGTTTCTCGTTTTATCTCAGTTTTAAGGTAGGCATCTCCTGAAACTTGGAGAGTATCAGTTTAAAATCTAGTAGAGAGAGAAAAAAAAATATTAGCAGATAAGAGGTTTAGAAATAAAGTTCTTAAAAGTACAGCTTTGAGTTTAAGCATTAAATTTACTTTCTACTGACAAGCATCAGTACTTAAATGATGATGATGACGAGGCCGGTTAAGACGCAGAGGCACAAATTGTGACTGTAAGCGCGACTGGTTGTTGGTTCGATCCCCACTCGAGGAAATGAAATATTTATTTAAATTTACATTTTCATTTCTTCGCTCTGTTGTCGAGGCATGGCGCGGCGTTGAATTCCGCCACTCAGTATGCAATGCCTCCAAAATGCGGAAAGTGGGCAACGGAGTCTCTTTACAACTAAGTTCCCTCTGCCTACCCTGTTGAGTGCGAGATACAGCGTGAAGCTGATTTTTTTTTCTTATATTTAAAGTGAAATTTAATACTTTTTAACTGTAGCATTATAATTCATTTTAAATAAAAAAAACCATAAAAACAGCTTCACGCTTTTTACCGCATAGCAGGTTAAGCAGCGGGAGCCTAATTTTAAGACACTACGTTTCCCACTTCCCGTCATATCTTAAGCATTATGTGAGTGCTAGAACTCAACACTGCGCATTATTTTGTCCAGAGCGAATAAATGAAAATATTCCATCCTCCCTATAAGAATCGAACCCACAGAGGTCGTGTCTATTGACCAACTCATCGATATTCATATTTTAATATATTTAAACAAAATATACCACGTAAATTAACTTAATGAGTATTTTGTAAAGTAGATCCACACGTGTTTACAACAGAGGTAACCGCAATTTGCTAATGAACGTAACCGTAATAACTACGGCCAACCCCCGTCATGGGTACAAACGAATGAGTCACCTGCGTAAGGGTTACAGGATGTTCTCATTCGGAGGGTAGGCTTCCACTGAATATTGCAAAGTAGCTACTTATGTATGTATGTATGTATAGATTGTGATGGAGATAAAACTATACTGTCAAACATTTGTTTCATTTTTACTATTTCTTTTCTCAAGAGAAAAAACGGAATAATATAATTTTTTTTTACTTTGTTGTCTCTCTGTCAAGACCAATTTTATCAACATCGTGTTAATTGCGTTAAATGTGAAGCTGCAATTAATATCAAATATTCAGGTCTTCGAATACAGTCCCTTAGAGCATACAAAAAAATATCTAAGGTAAGGCAATTAATAAGTACGAGCGCTTAAGCATTTTTCTTGTTACATTTTGAATAAATTTCACCACGTAATTAAAACTGCGTACAGTATTATGGACTTGGACCTAGAGTTATGAAGGTTGGTCAGAAGAGAAAACTTAACGTAAGAAATCTCACATTATACAGGAAAAATTTAAACTTATATTGGCAGTTTATTTCATACATAATGAGTGCATGCGCCCGTAAATTTAAGTTTGTCAACTTATATAGGGCGTAACGCGATCGATGGATCATGGGTTGTCTATGGGTAGAGTACCTCAATGACTATCCATTTCTCTCCGATGCACGTTGGCCGATTTTCAGTGGTTCGGCAGATACTTGTAAATTTGTGATTTTTTGGAAAAAAATGGATTCTTGATACTATTTCCAAGATTTACAATGCCGATAGTTTTGAAATATTAATTACATTTTTCAATAGACATACTATAGAACGCAGACTCAACAGTCGAGATATTTGCCCATTTTCTTCAAAACTTTGATTTTTTCCAAAAACCCACAAATTCTCAAATATCTACCGAACCACTGAAAATAGTCTAACATACATGATGAAATGGATGGGCATTGAGGTCCTCTACCCATAGACTAGCGTTGATTCGTCGATCGCGTTATATCTGTATATAACGTATATACATATAAGTCACGTTTGCGTTCACCAACAATTATAAAATTAGTACGATACCAGTGGGCGAGTCCAACTCTCGCTTGAGCGCTTTTTATTTAGGATTGTCAGAGGGAAAACTTATAAGTATAGACTAAATCACATAAAAAATGTTGTCTTATATAAATAAGTCTATTAGTATGTATAAGTCATCGTAATTTTTTTTCTGGGCTCTTAACATTTGCGTGTCAAAGGAACCCAAGGCCGCACTTTATTTAATTATATTCAAAACTAATTTATACTATGAATCTAATTAATAATTTAATTTCAAGAATTTACTTAGTCATGTAGCAACTAGTCATAGATATTATGCGATCTAAATTTTTCCTTTAAAAAAAAGTAAAAGAGAAAAAAGTGAATAGTAAAGATAAAATAATCTTTAATATTTACGGGATCAATTATATCTAAAAATCGAAAATAGCGCCTAATTTTCGAATTTTAAATAAAAATTTAATTGTAAATATTATTTTCGAAAAGAGTGTCTAGTCATTTCTAGGGAACTTAATGCAGGTTCCCTCTACGCACCTTGCCTCTGGGTATTTCAAACCAACTACTTCCTACACAGCAATCATATTAATTTATTGAACATTATAAATTTATTAAAGCTATAGCTCTTTGTTAATGAAGGTTGCGGACCAACCCATGTCATAGTGCGGTACATTCATGACTCACCTGCGACTATGTGAATATGATTGTGAAAATTATAACTCTAATATAATAAGGATTAATTTCTATATCAGTTTAATAATATGTTATGTGTGATTATTTAAATATAAACGTTTTGTAATTTAAAGATGCTAATTGCTATAGAATTATACTGTCATATTACATATAGAAAATCAATTTCACCCGAATGATATGATGAGATACAGCTGTTAAATGGCGGAACTCACCACCGTATTTTGTCTTACGAGAACGGGTATTTTATTTTCTTAGTACGGATCGAACGAACACTTCATTTACAGCCAGAAACCGTTTTACTGCGTCACGATGGCCTCATATTTTTTTTAATACATAAATAAATAAATAAATCAGCTTCACGCTGTATCCCGCACACAGCAGGGTAGGTAGAGGGAACCTAGTATTAAGACAATCCGTTCCCCACTTTCCGCCGAGTTCTGGAGGCATTGCGTATTGAGTGGCGGAGCTCAACGCCGCGCTTTGCCTCGGCACCAGAGTAAAGAAATGACAATATAAATTTAAATAAATATTTCACCTTCTCAAATGGGGATCGAACCCACAACCAGTCGATTTTACAGTGACACTTTGTGCCCTTGCTCCACAACTGGCCTCAATACAGGCAACCGGTTTTATGAATTATAAATATTTATATTAAATGTATAATGCTTCATAAAAAAATTATACTTACTTCTGAAGCATCCGCAACGGTGCCAGGATGCAAGTACTTGTGAAGGAAGTAGCACGTCCCAGGAATGTCCTTAGGGAAGGAATTGGGAAGGCACGACCTGTCGCGTGCTTCCATTTCAAAACCGGGAAACTTTATTAGCCACCTGCGTACAAAATTATACTTGTTATTCTAACTCCACTCGAGGGTATACGATGAAAAATGAGAACTGAAAAGCCTTATTGAATTTAACTTGGATGTGTGAAAATGTTGGAAAATTGTTGTTGACAAATGTTTCATTAAAAAAAAATGAAAGATAAGTTAGAACCAGTATGTGGTGAGGTACTAGATGTATTTTTTTACCGTTTGATAATGGTTTGTTGGTGTAATAAATTTATTTACTAAGCCGGAGGTCTCCGATGCAATTTTGTCTTAAGAAACATAATATTTTTTTCATATTATTCATATTTATCTTTACTAATGTTATAAAGCTGAAGGTTTTATTTTGTTGGATTATTTTAGTGCCGGATAGTCCATTCACCGATGAAGGCGATAGGTACATAACGTGAATAGTAACGTTACTTAGAGTAACGCAGTTATTTCAATATAAACATAATATGAATATTAAAATTAACAAAAAAAAATCATATCTAACAAACTGAAAATAAAACTCAAATTTAGAAATCATTCAGAAAAATGTTTATTCATAAACATAAATATAAAAGAATGAATGTATTATTAAAAATATATTGTTATTTAACAAATACAAAATGAATAAAAGTAATTCCAGAATACTCCATAGAAATTGGAACTGGATCACGATATATTTACTTCTACTTGGCAGCCGAATATTTGGCAATGCGGTCGTAATGAATTAGACGAGATATCTGCCAAAGCGGTATCTCTACGATTTTCAAATATAAGGCGAGGCTTTCAAAATTAATAGAATGGCTGAATCAGCCATTCCGAAAATTTTTAATTTTTTTATAAAAGTAAGTTTACATTTCCAGCAACAAAGCGGTTTCTATTTTGTAATTACTTCACTACGCTCCCTCGAACGAGTTCTGATCCTTTCCGCCCGACTGTTTATTGGTGGAAATATAAGTATGCATTTTACTCTTGCTAGTTCAACGTAGTCCTTAATGGGTCCTTAATAGAGTTGAAATGAACTCGCTAAGCCAGAAGCGCAGTAATTACAAAACACAAAACTATTTGTTGGTGGAAATATAAATTTCTTATTTTTAAAAGGAGTCCAGTCTAAGCATTACTCGCTCATTTCTTTTTCTTGTTGGAAATAGTGCATTTGGCTTTACGCTGGATCTCGCACATCAGATTAAGCATAGAGGAACTTTGTGTTAAGACACTCTGTTCTCCATTTTCTGCCGAATTCTAGAGAGCGACTGAATGGTGGAACTTAACGCAGCGCTTTGTCCCGAGCGATAAATAGAGGGGATCGAAGATATTTCTCATTTGCTTTAATTACAATCAATATCGATACAGGAAATGGTCAATCTATCGCACAATAAAGTTAAACGGCCCATAGGCTTATATGAAAATCGACGATGCGCACTAATCGAGTATCCAAATGGATTAAACCCGCATTCAGAACAAAACAACTGTCTATAGATTTAGTTACTTACATGTGTGCATAAGTAGATATAGTACATATTTATATGTATATAATTTTAATCTTAAAGGCTTTATCTAAGATAAATTAAAAAAAGTTTTTTTCCGATTACGGACGATTTTTGTTAATTTTTTAAGGTACCTTAAACATATTTCAGAAAACTAAAATCAAAACTTTCACATATAGAAAATAAATAAATTCAATGATTTATAAACATGAAATAGAAACAGCGAAATATAACAAACTGCTATTAGGCATATGTTGCTTAAAATAGAATAAAAATGTTACCATAATTTTTTTAATTGGAACATTTTATATTTTACATGCTAATTGTATGTTAAGTCTGTGAAAAAAAAAACAATAACAAAACTTCATGAAATTATTAATTCCTGGTTTATTATGAGAAAGATCATATTGTTTTGATTTTTATAAAAATGTTATAGTAATTTAATATATTTCAATAATACTATAATCATAACTGCTTTTGCTTTTATTTTTACTAAATTATAAGTAAATTTAACCCCTTGCTAGAACATTTCAACGGATATAGCATATACTAGGAATTGCGTATTACAGATAACATACATAAATGCTTGAAGTAACTCTAACCACAGACTGTGATTAAGTCCTCCTCGATAAATATTATATCCAACACAAGAAGACATTTTTTATTAGCTTTAATTTTATTTATTATATACGTCTATAACATAAAAGCAAATGTAATCTATAAAATATCTTAAAAAAAAATGAAGTATTTACTTAAGTATCAGTTAATCTAAACTTACTTATAAGTGGTCGGACTAACGTTGATCTTCAAAGGCTCTGATCCCGATTCAAACTTGTTAGCGAGGGTGACATTGTGGCCGAACAGACAGTACTTTAGCATAGTTTTGCCGACCACACCAGCCAGCACTGTGCCCGTGTGGAGGCCTATCCGCATCTGTTATATAAGTAATACAATATTTTTTATTGTAAGTGTTTTTGTTTTCTAAGTGTTGAATAACATTTAACTTTAAAAATTATTAATAATGTATAAGACAAAAAATGATTGACGACTAGAAGTCGTGGCCAGGGGCACAAGCGTGTGACTGTAAACACTCCGGTTGTGGGTTTAATTACTACATGGGGGAATTATGTATGTAATATTTTCATTTACTCGCTCTGGTAACGAGTTAGAGAACGGTGTTGAGTTCCGCTACTCAACACGCAATGTGGGGAACGGAAGTGTCTTAATTTCAACGGAATGTATTTCCTTAAGGTTTCCAGGTTATGTGCAGGATACCACATGGCATATAGGCAGAGGAGACCTGGAAACCTTAAGTCATCATGAAAATAAAAAAAAATCAGTTACGGTCGCGCTCACGTCACGCCACGTTGCGTGACGACGCCCTCATGAACCATATACTGATTTTATATTCAAAATAGTACTCTAAAATACAATATTGTGTTATAACTAATTTATTTTAATAACAATTTGTAATGGCATAAAGCTTATAATATTTAATGTACAACCAAACATTTTCAGCTGTTAATTGGTGAATTCAGTGTTCATTTTGGTAGGATTTGACTTTTGTATGCTCCTGCAAAATTCATATAAATATATGTTACTGAACTTCTAATTCCATTTTTAATCATTTTATTGGTATCACATTATAAAGTCAAAAAAGGAAAATATTTTTAGAAAACGTATAAAAATTTCAAAGTAGCGGAACTAGAACCCGCGTTGTTGGCAACGTTGGATAGTCATATTTTTTTTCCTTAGAGTGTAATCATATTTTATAAATGTTAAAATATAACAAAAAAGGGAATGTAGAATACCTCTACATTCCCTTTTTTTCCACAATTATACGTTTTAAATATGTCAAATTTCTTATTACTCCAGCCGCATAATTATAGTAAGAATAGATTCAAGCTAAAAATAACCTTAATAAATATAACTATAATTATTATTATGTTTACGCTTTACCCCACACAAAAAATATTAGAAGATATATTCTACTTTTTGGCTAATTTTCAAGACATTGTCTATTTATTACCAGAGCGAGGAAATGAAAATAAAGTATTTCCTCAAATCATAATAAAATCCAAACCCATCACACTTACAACAGACACTATACCACTAAACGAAGACTGCCTTAACACGGCCTGACCATAATATAAACTAATTAAAACACAGTTTTTACCTTTATAGGATTCCCTTCATGTGTAAGATGCTGGGCGCAGGTCTCCACCATCCGTAGCGCCATCCACGCTATTTGCGGCGCGTGAGTCTCTATCTTGCGGTGTAGACCGCTTGCAACGCAATACGCATCACCGATTGTTTCAACCTATAAGATAGACTTTATTTTTCATAAATCATAAGATATATATTTTTTAACTTCACGTGGTATCCCGCGCTTAATATTCTGCTATATACGGGATACAGCATATATATCGGTAGAGGGAACCTAGGAACCTAATATTTGGGCACGCCGTTCCCATTAAGATACTTTTATTCTCCACTTTACGCCGAATTTTACTAATCATTGTATGTTGACTGGTAGAACTCAACGCCGCTATAAGATAAAATATTAAAGCAAAATATATAGACAGTTTGAATAGCGGCTCCTGGCAACCATTCAAGCGTTCTGGCCACAAAGCCACACGTTATTACGAAGCTACGTCGAAATTCTTATACGATTGATACAATTTATTTAATAACTAACAACAGTTAGCATCTCAGTTGGGAGAATTTCTGAAATTTCCACTACCCAAAAATAATTGCTTAGAATTATTATTCGGCAGAAAGAGCGGAAAGTGGAGAACAAATTTACTTATCCGTTTTCCGGAAGTTTTGTATATATAAAGTAATTAAGGCTATCTAATAATAAAGTAACTAAGGCTATCTAATAACAAAGTGTTCTTATATAAATTGAGAATAATACACAGATATGAAATTCATTCATCAATCATAATGTAGCAACATGTGAAATATTATCATACAGAAATACTAATAAATAGTTGCTTTTAGCTTCACGCTCCATCCCGCATATAGAGCAGAGCTTCTGGGTAAAACGATTCGTTTTCCCATTTTACACCCAATTTACGAGATATTGAGCGTGGAATGGTCGAACTCACCATCGCTTTCGTCTTCCTACCAAAGCGAATAAATGAAAATATTTCTAATACCTGTAAGTACAAATTTTCATAATAATATCCTAGGTGCTATATTATAAAACAAAATTTTCCAAATTAAATTAAAATAGATGTTAAGCCATAACACAAAAAAATACCTTATAAACATCCAACTCCCCGCAAAAGACGTCAAACACGCTATACAAGTCTTCCAACATCGCTATCACCATCATGGGCGTAGCGGTGGCGCATATCGACGTGAAGCCCACAATGTCGCTGAATAGCATGGTCACGTCGTCGTGACTTTTAGCTTCTATAGCTTCACCTGTTAAAATATATATATAGATATAATACATTTTTTTAATTCTACGCTGCATCCTGCATAGCAGGATAGGCAGAAAGAAATCGGGAACCTAGTGTTAAAACAAGATGAGTACCTGAGGTTCTCATTAAGATTAAGTTACTTCCGCTCATTAGTTTCCGCCGAATTATTGAGGCATTGCATGTTGAGTGGCGGAACTCTATGTCACACTTACCAAGTAACCAGAGCGAAGAAATGAAAATATTCAATAATGCATAATATAATGTTTTAGATGTTGAGGCCGTCGTGGCCCAGCGGCACCAATGGTAAAACTGTAACGCGACGGTTGTGGGTTCGAGGGAAAAAATATTATTTACACAAAATCTTTACAATAAAAATGCATGGAATATAAAAAATATTCCATGCATTTTTATTTTTTATATTCCATGAATTTTTATTGTAAAGATTTTGTATAATTTGGCTATAATATAACAATAAGTTTAAGCGGGCGAAGCCGTATGTGGGTAACTTGTATTGTAAATATACATACAAAAAACAACAATTTTACAACAACCTACTCACCCAGCCAAAGTCGTTTCGCAATATGCGGTGGGAATATTAAATGCAGTAGACTGACGTTTTTCTCCCGTTCCTTGTCAACTGATTTACTAGTTTCCATTATAGAATTTTTCAATTTGTCCATTCTTTTACGGAGGCCGTCCTGAAAGAAATTACCATGTTAAATAACTGTGAAATTTAGTTGTATTTAAATAAATTACTTTAAACAAAGAACAACTTCACGCTCTTTCTCCCATAGCAGAGTAGGCCAAAGGGACCCAATGTTAGGACTTCTTTGTCTGCTTCCTGAACTATTATTGAGACATTGGGATGGTGGCTGGTAGAAATCGATGCATCGTTTTATCCATTAGATTAGAGATATTGAAATAAATAAAATATTTAAAATTATAAATATTTTGTTAATAAACAAATTGCTTTACCAGAGCTTGAATGCATTGGAAGTGTATTTTTTGATAAATATGAGTTCATAAAAAAATACACTTCAAATACACTAAATGTAGTAATAGTATAATGAGTAAACAATTACAGAAAATAATTACAAAAAATTTAAATATATAAATTAAAATTTGGCAAAGCTTTTCAACTGTCAAAAAAAAACCATTAAAAAGGAGACAGGCAGGTACTCGTATAATATATACGAAAAGGGCACTTTTTCACGGCCACTTAATTGCAAACCAATTATTGGACGCAGATTAAGCTTACAAATGTCCATTAAGCGAAGTATTAAATCGTATGATTTATTACTGTGACGCAAATAGAAAGGTTATTTATTATATTGTTATAAAATAAGAACGAAGTTATTTTAGTATCATATTTTTAACCACACTCCATAAAATGTTGTAATTATTAAGTATGATGATTATTTTTTTATTAATATAAATACACAGAATGGCAGGTACTAGCGAGGATGTCACGGTGAGAATGAAGAAGAACGTGCTCAGTTGGTTTGGGCACGTCGAACGAATGGGTGATGAAAGAAAGCACAGTATCAAAGATACTAGAGGAAGGTCACGTAAAAAGCATGAGGACCCCCCGGAGGGCATGTATGAAGAGGTTGATGACAGTGGACGAGGCGAAAGAGGTATGTAGAGACCGTAGCGTTTGGCGTTCCGTTCTCCCTGACTACCCCGCTAGGGATAAAGCGTGAAGCTAAGTTAAGTTAAGTTAAATTATTTATAGATTATGGCTTTATTTAATTACGGTAATGATTTCCATATGGCCCACTGAGGTCGAAAATATATGGGCTTTAAGTTATATTTACGATTTCGTACCTCAAATATTTTTATGTGTTTAATAAAATCCATTAGTTTAAATGAAAAAGATTAAACCCATAAATATTATAATATTAAATATATACTCATTTCCGCCCAAAATGGAATTAAACAAGCCAATTATGT
>DWMY01002826.1:0-11108 GCA_018249775.1 Heliconius hecalesia formosus
CAGGCGAAGTGTTCGTAAAGCAAGCAGGTCATTAAAGTGAACAATTGAGGCGACGCAAATTGAGATTTCAGAATCCATTTCATGATCTAAATCGGAAATACCTCACGTACATTCACTGGGTTTTAACGATTAGAAATTCCACGGCTGTAATATATCTTCCGAGGTGAATTGGGTTTTTTTTTTCTTTTCCTAGTTTATTTTTATTGATGTTTTTAAATCAGTAACTAACTTATAGTAGAGGCCAGTCGCGGCACAGAGGCATAAAGTGTAACTGTAAAATCGACTGGCTGTGGGTTTGATTCCAACTCGAGAAAATTTAATTTTATTTACATTTATATTTTCATTTCTGCGCTCTGGAGTAGAGGCAAAACGGGGTGTTGAGTTCCGCCACTTAGCACCCAATGCCAGCAGAATTCGGCGGAAAGTGGGAAGCGGAGTGTCTTAACACTAGGTTCTCTCTGCCTACCCTGCTGTGTGCGGGATTCAGCGTGAAAATGATTTGATTTGATTTTTAACTTGTTTTTATGTCGTCTCCTTTTTTGTCAAAAAGTCTGGGTATTTAAAATAAAAAAAATATATATGAATTACTGTATGTAAGTACTGTATGTACCTTTATTTATTTTTAATGAGTATATTTCTTTTACAAATATTCTAAATATTTCAATGCATTTGGACGAGAGACTGAATAGTAAATAATGTTAAATATTACAGCATCTTTTATCTCCTAGTTCAAACATCCTAAAGTAGATTTCCCACAAGAACACTCGTGAGGGGAATCACGTTCACTTCATATGAACAGATTAAAACTAACACGAACTTATCTGTACCTCGTGGTCTTTCTAAATCTATTTTGATCTAAGTTTCTAATACGTATAAAGTGGACTACATTTCAATTATTAGAGTAAATACACTAAATGAGAATATTATACACAAAATATTTTAATTTCTATGTTTTTACTTAGTAATTTATATCTATTTCAATTTTCCATTTGAGGGACGGAGTAAGGAACGAAGTGGAGAACGGAGTGTCTTAACACTAGATTCCCTCTGCCTATCCTGCTGTATGCGGGATACAGCGTGAAGCTGATTATATTTCGATTTCTTCACTCTGATGTTGCATATCGAATTTCGCAACTCAATACGCAACGCCTCCAGAATTCGACGGAAAATGGGAAACAGAGTGTCTTAAAATTAAGTTCCCCCGCCTTGCCTGCTGTTTGCGGGATACAGCATGAAGCTGATTTACTTGTTTGATTTTTATTCCAATACGTATAACGTGGACTACATTTCAACCGTTTAGATAAAAGATGCCAACAAACAACAATTAGATATACAAAATGACAATATTGTACACAAAATATATATCAATTTCTTTGTGATAAATAAGTGTCACGGAACAAATATTTAAAAAACTCATGGTTTTTTTTTTACATTTCCTTTGGTCTTATCAATTTTTGAATAGTTTGTATCAATATTTTCATATATATAGAAATGTTGCTAATACATAGGTAAAAAAAATAAAACAAAAGTGACAAGAATTTACAATATTTTTAAGTACACCCACCCCTCTAAAGATAAGCCTTACTTTACTGTCTGGAGTATCAGGAGCCACTTAGCCTTATCTCTTTATTGGAGCTTCAGCCGAACATTAACAACATGCTGCTCAGCTCTCAAGTTAAAATATGGCAGTCGTAGCAACAAAAAAAAATGTAATTGCTTACTTTATACCTTAATTGTGGAAATCAAAAAATATATACCAGTGAACCATTGAAAATCATTTAATACTTTTTTCTTTTCTAGATATTTTATATTGGATTTATTGTCTGTCTGTGTGCGTTAGCACAAGGTTCCCTGCCTTCCCTGCTGTATGCGGGATACAGCGTGAAGTTTATTTTAATTACGTATTTTAATACACAAATGCGTACCATTTTAGAACACCGCAAAATAATAAATAATTAATTTAAGGTAACGAAGTATAAGTTTCAGAACGTTACTTTTCCATGTTTTAGTTTGAAGTTGGTGTTAATTCTGCACAAGACTAGAACTGTAACTTTAAACAAGTTTTCTACCGTAGCAAAATGCACAATACCGCGCTCAACTCAGCGTAGAATTATAAAGGTGCATCTAGGTTTCATCACAAACTATTAACAGACTGGCAATGTTTATCTTTGTAATTACAAACTTCTAATAAAGGGTTATCTTAAATGTGAAAAGAAAAGAAATGCTTAAATGATTTTAGTCGTAAATACTCTTTCATCTTTTCATACTTTACTTTCAAAACAAACAAAAATCTCTATAAAGTATTTTCTTCTTTTTTGTTCCTCGTATAAATTGTTAGCTAGGTTTCTTGTTAAATAAAACTCCACGGCTGTGATTAAATGAACCTCAGAATTTAAGACTCGATAATACTTAAAAATAGTACCTACTTAATAAGGCCATAATAAGGGCCACCACGATTATTGCCATAATCTCAATGATTATGACATATCATTTTATTCTTTACTTTATAACAACAATTTTAATTTAAGAATGCTATATGCTTAAACAAAAATTGTTGGCCAAACTATTATGCTATAAATGGTACGATAGACATTTCATTACAACTGAACACATTTTACTATTTACTCTAATTCGTGAAAGGACATATAAAGGTAAAAATATTTGCTCTTGAAAATGTAAATATTTACTTATATATATTATATATATATAAAAAAGATATCTTAGTAAAGAAATAACTATTTACTACTCCACGTGTACCCATTGGAATGCTATGGTCGTATTACATTTGACCACCAATCACAATTGCCACATTATAACAAAATGTAAAACAATTTTATTTAATACAATATTGTTAAAATAGCAGGAAGTGTCACAAAAGTTGTACCGTGTAAACATTAGTCGTATGAGAGAAAAAAAGCGACCGCTCACAAATCACTGTCACCTGATAAACGTGATCTATTCATTGATATGCTTAAATAAATTTACATAAAGCAAAAGTAAGGGAACTGGAAACTTGCTTAATGCCTAAGCTTATTTCGGGATCACTGACAAGGGACGTCTCTATCTAAAGAAAAAATACCGATAGTTAAAACACATATATATTAATGTATTACAAAGTATATATAATACTTTAAAATAATAATTTTAAAATAGTATAATACACTTTGTGCACAATAATGTAAAATAAAAGTCAAAATTATTTAGAAATTTTAATAATTTAAATGATGAACTCTCTATATCGTTACAGTCCAAACACTTCAATCTTTCAAAGCTAATAGGATCGAAATGATCGCAATTTTTTATTTCAGGCTCACTGGCGTCCTCAACTTGCCTTTGTTTTATTTTTATGCTATGTTTATTATTTGAATTATAAAAAAAGTGACAATTGATTTTATTGTAATTTTAAAACATGGAAGAAATACTAATATCTCAATTGTACTTACAAGTAACTACTCTATTTATTTTTTAATGTTATTTTTTTTATTATTTATATCGTAAGATGGTTTTACTACCTTAAAATATTATACAGGTATAGTCTTCAGTATATTACTTTAAGTCATATTTTATAGCCATATCATTTTATACCCCACGTACTCGTAATTTAATAATTCAAGCTCCGAAACTTAGACCGTATAACGGATTATAGAAATTACTTGTTGTTTGTTGGCATCTTGTATTATTTCTCTTTGTTCAACTGAATAATTAATAAAATATCAACGATAAATAAAAAAGATTTCAATTTTTAAGTTAATATACAATTAATCCAAAAGTTTATATTGCATTATTATTAAAGAAAGAAGGAAAAAATATCAAAAATATCAAAATGAGTGACATACTTGATTTTAGGTTGTAGTAATTATTAAATATTAAAATCCCGTAAATGTAAGGTATTTCAAAAAACAATTCAGAACCTATTTCATAAATAATTTATAAAATAAATTAATCACTGGGTTGTGCCAGTCAAAGTGAGTATGTAAATAATTAAAGTTACTAAAAGCTATAAATAAACTGGTAAACCGTAAAACAACATTTCAACTAAGTAAATAGAAAATATTAAATTATCAAGCGACGTACAGGAACTAGTGTCAACAATACATTATCTAATATGGCAACACATTCAACAGGTAAACCGTTGTAGTGAGAGACATCCGTCAAGGGAACGTGCACAGCTACGGCGCGCTACGGAGCGCTAGCGCGGCGCGTGCGGCTACGACGCGGGCGGCCACTCCGCGCCTCTACGTAACCGAGATGGGTCCTACTAAGGAATGGGGCTACTTACGGGAGCGCTGGGCTACGGGGCGACAGAGCGCCGGTGGATCAGCACTTGTGACAGCGTGTGAGGCCGCGTGGCCGGGCTGCGGCAGACTGTTGCTCCCGGGGCTGCTTCACTTGTTACGTGCCACCCGCCGCCCTGTACGACGCCACCCTCTTCCCCCCTCACCCCTCACCTGCCCGCCGCCCGCCCTCGCCCGCCGCGCCCCGGTCACGCCGTGCGACTCTCCCCCGGGTGCGCCACCCCGCATCCGCTCACCAATATCACGGGTCTTTCACTTTGCAACGTCCTTACCTTACCTAGGCGAGGTACGTATCAAAGTCTACCTTTCAAATCGAAAACGCTTCAAAACCTTTTGAATGAATATAATTCATTCAATAGGGTTAGCTTGATGAATTATATTAGTACTGAAAGCTTCCTTATTTTTTATATTAATAACTCTGAAAAATTCCTACCGACAACTGTAGTTTAGTAGTAGTACTACTCCTGAAGTTTGCTTAATTTCCTCTACAAGTTATTATATTTTATTTTATGTAGTATTAATCAACATTTTTTTATACTTGTACATTTTTTTGCAAGGGTATATAATATAAATTTAAGTAAATATTTCATCTTCTCGAGTGGGGATCGAACCCACAAACAGTCGGTTTTACAATCCCACTTTGTGCCACTGCGCCACGACTGGCCTCAAATATATTTATTTAGAAATTTTTGAATTACAGAAAATTTGTACATATCTCTATGTTGGTCTCCGTTAAAAAAAAATATCATGAAATGATCGTTAACCAGTTAATATATAATAAAACTTTACATTAGTACTTCTTCTTGTCATTTGTTTAATAATGAAAATTAAAAGAAATGTGTTTAAGATATAGTGAGCATACATTTTCGCTATACACTACGAGTATATTAATCATATGGTGAAATTGAAAAGATCTTCTTGTTTTTTATCTAAAGGTCAATATAAGCACGGTCAATAAAAACATCAGTCTGTATGAAATTTTAAATAGTAGTTTACTTTAATATACTTTTATTTAGATACGTCATTTGTTTTAATCCGTTTTAAAATCCCCCCATGAGTCATGACCATATCGACTTTAACCTTGACTCTAAGATTAAGTAGGACACGGCCTGCAAGGATACTATGGCAGTAAAAAAGTATGTGAATTTCTTAGTAAGTTAATTATTTTACGTTATTTTTTTTATTTATGAATAAAAATAATTTATTAGCAACAATTATTTTCTTTTTATTATCATTTACAATATTATAGGCATCATTCTAGTCTTAGGTATAATTAAGTAGTGGTACGTCATCGTTTTTTATAGAACGTAGACCTTCCTGCTTCATGCATTTTTCTGTCTCTTTATTAATTTAAAATCATTAACTTGATATATATTTGTAATACCTTGAAACAGTTAGAAAAAAAAAATATTTAACAGGGGCACAAGCGTGAGATTATAAACGCGACGACTGTTTGTTCGATATCCACTCAGGAGATATTTCATATTCCATTTCCTTGTTCTGATAACGAGGCAAAGGCGCGGCGTTCCACCACTCAACAAACAATGCATCACGAATTCGGCGAAAAGATGGGAACGGAAATATCTTAATGAAAAACGGAGTGTCTTTACATGAGCTTTTCAGGTTCCTTCTGCCTTTCTTGCTACTTGCGAAATATAGCGTGAAACTAATTTAAAAAATCCCGGTACCAGTGAAACTAATTAAAAAATTCAAAAATATATATTATTTACAAAACAGGTATATTCTGAAAGTTCATTTGTCATTTCCATTAAAACCTTGACAGATAGGTAGATAGTTGAAAAAAAAAGTTCACAGTGACATACGTAAATGGAATGGGCAATAAGCTAAACATTATATTTACTTACATAGACACATATGCATGTATGTATGTATATATATTTTCTTAAAATAAGTAATGTGTATTATAAGGGATAAGATAAAAAGTCTTTATTGCATATTTCAAAAGATACATTACATTTCAACCTTGAGAATTACAATGCGCAAAGCCGGCCTTATCACAAAAAAAAGTAAGCTCTTCCAGGCAACTAATCCAAATTTCGCAAGGATATAACTAAAACATAAATCGGTGCAAAGTGACGTAGGAAAACTATAACACCTATATACATACATAGCTCATCATCAGTTTTTTTTTCTTTACTTTGGGCAATGAAGCTTTACAATTAACTCGGCAGTTCTCGGAACTGAATAAAAACGTAACACACCCCGTTCGAACGAGACTGCCCGCCCTATACAATTGTCACCAAATTTGAACAAAAACTGAATATTCGCATTCGCGAATGTCGGTAGTAGATATTTGTATTGGCGTTGTTATTCGAGAATGTTCAAACAATACATTCCTTACATCTCTAGTATACCTGGGGCACCCAGGCCATGTATGAAATATTATAGTATTATTGTCCATTTCTTTATTTTAGTAATCAATACATATCCTAGGTATTGTATAAAGTACCCGCTGTTCAGGTAATATGCAAAATAAATAGATCTTGGTCTACATTCCTATATTCGAGCTACAGATTTAGCGGTTCTTAAATACAAGTTAGGTTAGGTTAGAAACTTTTTTAAAGGAGTTGTTGGTCATCCTACTGGGCGTATCCTTCTGATGGTGAATAGGGGGTAACCACTTGCACTTGCGGGCGAGTGGCTCTGGAATTTATTCCCGGTGCGGACCAAAACCAGCCAGGCATGGGCGTACTTTTAGTCTAGGCCTTATCCCAGGTATGTGAGCCTAGGTATGTTATGGACAAGGCCTAGGGGAACACACTCTGAAAGAAAAGCCCAGCTATGGAACAGCAAAATTTAGCAACCTCGCATGAGATGGTCTCAGCAATTGAATGAGTGTGTCATGCGTGCGTAGTATAAGGTAGCAGAGGGAGGAACTAACCTCACTGCGTATCGTTCAAAGTTACTGTCCATGTTTTTGGAGATTGAACCAACAGTGACCGTTACAGCGACTGTCGAACAGGGTGCGGATCATTCAGCGTCGTCATCTACTGGATGGGTTCGTACTGGATAGGCTACGCTTGAGCTTTAAGAAGGTCAGTACTACCAATGACAACATTTGCGACAATCAGTCATAATCCCAGCACGCCAACATTGAGTCGCAAGGTAACTAATAAAAATAAGTGTTACTGACGTGAAGTATGCTATCCGTTCTGCTAGTAACTGGAATTGCCCTGGGCCAGACGGGTTGCATAATTTCTGGCTTAAGTTGACATTCGGTTTTCGCAACACAATTCCAGGATGCCCTGGTGCCCAGGACAACAGGTGTAACATTCCTGTAATACAAGTCTGGATGTACCACGGAGCCAAAAAACTATCGCCCAATAACATGCTTACCATCTATCTATAAGCTCCTTAACTCAATTTTGAGAAAAAAAAATCACCGAAGATATTTTTCGTACCAATATTTTTGCTCACAATGGATGTAAGTCTAGTGGTCGTGGTACAAAGGAACTTCCTCTCATCGATACAGCTATAAACCAACAGGGAAAACGGAACAGGAAAAATTTCACTAGTGCTTGGATAGATTATAAGAAGGCAAATGATTCAGTGCCACACACTTGGCTTTTGAAAGTCTTGAAGTTATATAAAATTGATATGACTTTGAGATCATTTCTGGAGGCTTGTATGGGACAATGGCTCACTGTCCTTCATCATCTAGGGGAGTATGATATCTTCCAGTGTCTGAACTGATAAGGATAAAGGGGGGATAATTTCAGGGTGACAATCTGAGTCATTCATGATTTTGTCTAGCTCTAAATCCTCTTAGCACTTTGTTAAAGGATTCGGGCTTATGCTTTCGTCTTCGCGGAGAGGGTAAGGCATATCTCACTTGCTGTACATGGATGATCTAAAATTATTTGCGTCCTGATCTTATGCGGCTACTAATGGTTACTCAAACTTTTAGTAGTGATATAAGGGTGGAATTTGACGTCGATATATATGCGAGCATGCATGAGAGATATGCATGGATCTGATAATATTTGCATTTCAGATTCTGTTTCCTTTACAATTCTTGGTGAAGGTGAGACTTATAAATATCTTGGAGCGTCTGAAGCATTGGGTACTAATGAGCAGAACATAAAGCAGTTGGTGAAGGAGCGTTTCTTTGGTCGCCTATAAAAAGTGCCTGGCAGCCTGGTGGCAACAAGGTGCGTGCTTTTAATGGTTGGGTTATGCCGCTGTTAGTTTACACTTTTGGCATTGTAAGATGGACACAGACTGAGTTAGACTCTGTAGATCGCCAAATATGTAAATTATTAACGACATACCGAATGCACTGCCCACGTTCGTCTGTCGAGGCTTTTTGAATGTCAAGAACCTCCATAACCACGAGGTATGCAGTCTTAGATAATATTTTCTCAAGATTGACATGGATATGCAAAAGGGTGTGGTATGCCTATAGTACTTACTACTTCTGATCACATAGCTGTATGGAAGAGCAAAGAGCTGCATGGTAGATTCCATAGAGCATTAATGGGCCCGGACGTGGATACTGCTTCCTCTTTAACTTGGTTACAGTTCGGGGGTCTTTTCAGGGAATCTGTCATTGTGCCAATAGTGGTTTCAGTTATCGGTTTAATAGCGAAATGCCTCGACTAACATCTTAAGAGGTTATCTGTTGGATCGAAAACCGGATGCAGAAAGCGGTTTTACTTGAGACGGCGCGTATTGTGAGAAAGTTCCTCTCTCTGGAGCCCTAGCCACTGATGGCTTGGACCCTTGTCCCACCCCGGGAAGAGTGTTTTTTTTTATATTTTAAAATTTATTTTTTATAATAATTTATATTTAAAAATGTAAAATGTATTTCTTTTGTAATAAAAGTATATATTGTATTTAGTGAAAAAGTTGTCTTTATATGCTTGTATGATTCTATTACTGTGACTTAGAGCACAACTACTTCAAACAGTGTTAGATGAAAACTTAAACGTTCGATTAATAGGGTAAAATCACTAAGTTTGCTAACTTAATTAGTTAGCTTCATGTGTGCCCTGTGAACTTCGCTAGGGTCATTTTAAAGGAAAACTTCTGTGTCAGTTATAACTACGAAGTTTCGTTAGTTGATTAATGATCCATATTTTAAAATAAGAACACAAAATTGAAACGGATCAAGACTACAACTTAACAATAATATCACTGTCACTTTTAAAGATTGAAAAATTATAAAGAAAAATGACATCAAAAAGTTTTTATTTCTTTTTCTATACCATTATAATTTTTATACAAATATATTATGTAAAACTAATAATGAATAAGATATTTGTGTGGTGAAATGATTAGTTCACATTAATTACAATTACTGTTACTTATAAGCTCGACACAAAAAAATAAAAAGAATATATTAAATAAATAAAAATAAATAAATCTAGCCAGTAATAAATGAGGCCAGTCGCCAGTCGTGGCGCAGTGGCACAGGGTGTAACTGTAATCGACTGGTTGTGGGTTCGATCCCCACTCGAGGAAATAAAATATTTATTTTCATTTCTTTGCTCTGGTGTCACACACTTTGTGACCCTGCGCCACGACTTTCCTCCAATGGCAAGTATATATTAAAGTAATTAATAATTTAATAGTAAAAATTTTGTAAATACATTTCTGCAACAAAAATTCTAATCTAGTTTGGCTACTCGCATCAATATCGTAAATGTTTATACTTTGTTAGACTGAATGTTAAAATAGTTTTGTTGAACCGTTATTAACTGCGCTGCGATGCTACAACGTATTCCTTTGAGTTCTTAAATATTTAATCAAGTTTTTAAAAGCATCTCTAGATTTACTTAATTAAGGTCCATTACTTTAAATTAATTTATTGTGTGTTTAAAAAAGAGAAAGATTAAATATAAAAAAGTGAAAAATAGCTAGAGCCAATATCATCAAATCCAAGATATGTACCTACATACCCTACATATATTGTATAGGTGTAAATATATATTATATTTCATATTTCATGTTTGTATATTAATTAGGGAAAAAAAAGATGAATTAAAAGATTTATTTCAATAGAAGTCGCTGATCCTTTTGAATATTTAATTAGAACATTCCTTTATAAGGCAGCATGCTCTTCATTTTATATATGTGATTCTTTTGATCCGTAGAATTTCAGAGATCAACTCTGAAATTCTTATGATATTATATATAGCTACTGGCATACTATTTGTTTTAGGTTGTTTGTAAATATTAAGTCCTTACATATGAAATTGGCGTTTGGTATGGGATGAACAAAAAGTCAAATATTTTTTAACATAATATATGTTTACTTAATCAAAGTATAAACCATTGTTATTTATGCACTTTTGCTATCTCATAGGTATTTTTTCCTTCATTGATCCCTCCACTAAAAAATCATTCGGACAGATAAATAAAACTTTGATGGTGGTTTGGACTCCTCCATCTGAGTTGATTTTTTTTCCTTTACAAAAAGTTATCAAAATTTCGGAAAAAAATGATAATCTGTTGGAGTAAGGTCCGGGGAGTACTGTGGATGTCTTAGATATTCCAATTAATGTAAATCTAATATGGTAGCTGCCTGTTGTGAGCAGAGAGTGCAGAGTGTGGTCTAGCGTTGTCGTGAAGTAACGTAGAGCGATTGACCAGCGATTGACCTCGGTCTAGCAGCTAACCTTTCCATCAAGGCTTGCAATTGCTGACAATAGATATCTGCCGTAATCTTCTGGCCAGATTTGAGAAAACTGTAAATGTAAATGAACGACACCACGACTAGTCCACCAAACTCTTACAACTAACTTTTTTGGATCAATGTCCGCTTGGGGCAATATTCGGCTGGCTTGCCAG
>DWMY01002827.1:0-11108 GCA_018249775.1 Heliconius hecalesia formosus
ATCAGTAGAGGAAACCTGGAAACCTAGTGTTAAGACACTTCGCTCCACACTTACTGCCGAAATTTTCGAGGAATTGCGTGTAGTGGTGGAACTCAACGCTGGGCTTTTTCCATGGTGTCAGAGCGAAAAAATGAAAATATTAATAAATAATAATTGATTTATCGAGTGAGGACCGAATCTACAACTGTAGCGTACGCCACGACGGCCTCAATCAATCGATATTTGCATGTGAATCTCAGAAACTGCTTAGATGCAGTTTTATCGTATTTTATCCAACAACTTAACATTTAAAAAAAATGCTTATTAGAACTCGAAAGTAATTCAGATTTACTAATCAGAATTATGTAAGAAATAAATAGTTGTGATTTCACATAATAAATATAATATAAATAAAAATTATATTATATGAAAATTAATATCTTAATAATTTATGTAATTCAGTTCTTATAAAAAAAATCTATTCAAAATCAAACACAGTTTCACGCTGCATCCCGCATGTATCACACCGCAGGGAAGACAGAGTGAACCTAGTGTTAAAACACTTCGTTCCCCACTTTCCGCTGGATACTGGAGGCATTGCGTATTAAGTGACGGAACTCAATGTCGACTCGACACCTGAGCATAGAAATAAAAATACAATTTAAATGTAAATTAATTTAAATCATCTTCAAGCTATATGTCGTTCACAGCAGGGTAGACAGAGGGAGCCTAGTGTGGGGTGTCTTAACACACCCCATTCTCCTCTTTCCGAGTTCTGTTCGAGGCATTGTGTGTTGCAGCCGCACTTTGCCTCGACACCAGAGCGAAGAAAATGAAAATATACATTTAAATAAACATTCCACTTGCTCAGGTGAGGATCGCACTCACAACCAGTCCTGTTTTCAAACATACTTTGTGACAGTATGACTGAATAAAATTATGTTTCAATTATAATAAAACCGTACAGTAACATAGTTAATTCTATTTTATAATTTTAAGCAAAAATTATTCATATATTTCTATAAATAAAATAAATAAATCAGCTTCACGCTGTATCCCGCACACAGCAGGGTAGAGGGAACCTAATGTTAAGATACTCCGTTCCCCACTTTCCGCCGAATTCTGGAAGCATTGCGTTTTGAGTGGGGCAACTCAACGGCCCGCTTTGCCTCGACACCAGAGAAGAAATGGAAATAAAAAAATTGAATAAATATTTCATCTCCTCTAGTGGGAATCGAACCCACAATCAGTGGATTTTGGAGTCACACTTTGTGCCTGTGCGTCACCACGACTGACTTCATATATTTCTGAACGTAGTAAACTGTCAAAAATGAATTTGAGTGACAGTGACATTTTAAATAATCCGCACCCGCAATCACACCAGTTTTGCGCTTTTGGCGGTTATATTAACACTTACAAAGCATGTTATAAACAGACAATATTTAACTAAAATCACACAAAAATGGCTGAAAAACTAGAAGATCTCAATTTACCTTTAACAGTAGTAACCAGAATTGTAAAGGAAGCTTTGCCAGAAGGTATTTCAATATCTAAAGAAGGCCGGACTGGGCTCGCTAAGGCCGCGTCGGTTTTTGTTTTATACGTTACTTCAGCTGCGACCAATATTGTGAAAAATAACAAAAGAAAAGCGTTAACTGGTCAAGATGTTCTAGAGGCTATGGCTGATATAGAATTTGATAGGTTCGTTGAGCCTTTACGAGAGGCTTTAGAGCATTACAAATTGGCTGCGTCAGCGAAAAAATTGGCTTCAGGAAAGAAGAAGGATGAAGTGGATGATGTGGAAATGGTGGAAGACGAATAATGTGATATATTAAGGTTTAATGTACTTTTTGAAGTTCTTTTGAGTTGTTTTTATGTGTAAATGTGTATTAAGGCTATAAATGGTGAATTGAAATGTCGTTAATAAATAAGTATTTTTATATAACTTTATTTTATTTGAAATCTCAAAAAAAAGTGGTAGGTCTAAATAATTTTAAATCAATAAAAATTGAAAATAATACTTTTGTGAAAGTCATAGCTTAAATTAATTCATAAATTATATTTAATGATAACTAAAATTGTGACTGTATAGTCAATATATGATTAGTTTAAAGGACAATGGGCAAAAATGTATTGAACCTGAGACCACCCTACAATAGTAATAAAATGTATTTAATTGGATAGGTTATTTCTGTAGAACCAATTTTTGTTATGAGAGCTGCTGCTGCTTTTTGCTGTCACACGTCACACTGTCTGTTCACAGATATTATAAGTTTTGCATTGTCTTATTGTTAATGGTCAAAATATGTATTTTCTTGGAGTGGGAAAAACGATTTTATTAGTTGATAAGAATAATTATACTTATTTAGAAAACATATAAAAAATTGAACGTAGCGGGACTCGAAGCCATGTCTCCTGGAAACCGAGCAGGCGCTCTGACCACTAAGCCATACATTCTCATTGAGCTACGTCGACATTATTATACGCTTGTTACAACTTCTTTATGTTGTTATCATATCTGTAGGGAGATTTTTACAAATTTCCGCTACCCAAAAATAAGAATTACTAAGAATTATTGTTTGGCAAGTGGGAATACTATTTTTTTAACATTTTTAAAGTGTTATTCCACACTTAAGAAAGAAAAATACTTATTTAGAAAATGTATAACATATTTTTAAATTTTTTATAACACTTTAAAAATGTAATTTTAAAATATTACTAGTGCATTTAATTCTTGACCCACCTCATGCCGTACCCAGGCATGCTTGGGAAGGCTTCAGGATGAGACAGTGTACAAAATAAAATATTACCATAAAATAAAAGTAAGCACAATTTTTTTTATATTTATTATATTTTTTTCTAAAACTTTGTGCCATATATCTCTAAATGGACAATTGTGGGAACAAAGCTGTCATAACAAAAGTTTTTCCTATTAAAGAGACCTGTCCCACAACATGTTTTATTGCTATTGGATTGTGGTCCCAATATGCCCATTATCCTCTTGTTATCAAACAAATGTCTTATAATTCTGAGTAGTTAATTAATATATTAACATAATATTAGATTCAAAATATTTCTATTCCAGTGGGTGTTGGAAAATTACTTTCATACTTTACTTTTTTGTGGCCAGTCTTGGCGCACGGACACAATGTGTGCTTGTAAATGTGACTTGTTTGTGGGTTTATTCCCCACTCGAGAAAATGAAATGACGTTGAGTTCCGCCACTTAACACGCAATGCCTCTAGAATACGACGAAAGGTGAGGGAATGGAGTGTCTTAACATAAGGTTCCGTCTGTCGACCATGCTGTGTGCGAGATACAATATGAAGCTGATTTAATTTTGATTTACTTTATTTCTTTTAACACAAGTTTCACATATTAATCTTGAATTCAGAGTAGATAAAGTCATTTAATTTTTAGCTTAGTGTCCAAATTCATTAGCATATCTAGAGATATTTTCTAGGAGTGGCAAGACTTTAGCTTTGAACAGATATGTTTTTTTTATTTTTCAGGGCAGTTTTGTTGTAGGTAAATGTTGTGGGGTGGGTACGGCGGCGGCTCTCCCCTTTCTCACGCCCATGACTATGATGTCAGAGTATGAAATCAAGAACGATTTATTTTTCCAAGTCTAAATTGAACTCAGATACTCTGACCCATGGCCCCACAACAACCTCACTTCAATTTTAATAATAATCAGCTTCACGCTGTATCCCGCACGCAGCAGGGTAGGCAGAGAGAACTTAGTGTTAAGACACTTCGTTCCCCACTTTCTGCCGAATTCTGAAGGCATTGCGTGTTGAGTGGCAGAACTCAACGCCGCGCTTAGCCTCGACACCAGAGCGAAGAAATGGAAATATAAATTTAAGTAAATATTTCATCTCCTCGAGTGGGGATCGAACCCACAACCAGCCGGTTTTACAGACACACTTCGTGCTACTGCGCCACGACTTGCCTTACAATGTTGCACTTTGTCTACTAGAGTTGGAAAATAAGAGAAAAAAATATTATTTTTTATATTAGTGGAAATTAAACCAATAAGCAACATTGCATTTATGCAAATAACCGCTGACCTACTACGCAATCATGACTGCCATTATGTACATAATATGATATAAATCATATTGTCATAAAATAAATAAAACACATATATAATTTAATAATTTTATTCAGGAATAAATTTTATTCAGAAACAATCTGGAATAACATTGAAATTTGACATTCCTTTACACCTACATCTACCTATGTATGTACACCCCAAGGTACGCTACCCTCTTTAACGAAAATATAATATATCTAATAATTTCGAAAAACCTATACTAATTTTATAATTCTTCGTTTTACAATCAATTTGAAATTTTATTTTTATATATAAGAATAGAGAAAGTTTCTAAATTCTATTCAAAATCGTAATTGGGGCCAATCGTAAATTGTGTCACACAAATGTTATGATTTTTAATCCCTCCTCGTCATAGATAATCGCATATATGAGACTCACTAGTGTGATGTCACATACATTTTAGACTTATAAATTATTAAATAAAAACAGCAGTTTTGAAATTATATTTATATATTATATTTTGAAATGGAATATTATGATAATTTGTATCCTCTCCTTTTCACACTTCGTCGACTCCTTCAAAATGTGACATAATTTATGAACGGCCCCATAGCCCTAAAACTGAAATACATAGCTAGCGTGAAGCTTGTAAAGAAAATTAAGCATTATATGCTTATACCAGACTTGTTTTCTTATATTTTCGAAATATTATTAATAAATACTTTTAAATTTTAAAATTTACTTTGAACTGCTATCCTAAGACCTTTCAGTGTTGCCACTTTATTGGTGTTATTTTCCTTATACCTATATAAAACTATGTAAACCGAGAACAATATTATAATAAATACCAATTTGGTAATCTCTATATTCTATCACGGGATAATACAGCCTTACTCAGTCCATTTGCCTGTAAGTTTTGGCAATTTAAGAGTGACTTGTGAGAATACTAGCAAAGAGACTACAAATTAATAATAAAATAAATGTTTATGTAAATAAAACTAAGTGCCATTTAAATATACAATATACAACCTACAAGTTTCTATTGCAAAGGAATTTTATTATTGGAAGATTTATTTCGAAATTAAACTATACTATACAAAAAATTGCAGACTCTAAAATTCGATAAGGAAGATTATTATTAAGTCATACTAAAATGAATATGTAATGAAACTACAAAAATTAAAAATATTAAAAGAAAACAAATGAAACTGAACAAAAAAAATAAAAACCCAAAAAATGGAAAATAAAAAGTTTATTCGTAGTGTAAATAAACGGGTTATTTGATGTTACAGTCAATTAAAAAGTAAATAAATAGGTGGTGCTTAAAATTCCCAAAAAAATATACAAAACTATTTTGGGAAAAATTAAGAAAATAATTGTCTAATAATTAATGTGCTAAGTCATGAGCCTTATACATGTACCTTTTAATTTAAATTAGTTCATTGGTTATTTTAAAAAAATAAAAGATACACAGAGAAGCTAAATCAATAATAATCTCATGATAAAATGATACTACACTTTTATTAATGAACATTGTGCATAAAAAAAATGATGGTTGCTAAGTGTGGCTAGACTTTAAAAAATCTGGCATAGACATTAAAAAAATGCATATTACAAGCTAAATTAATAATTCAGCCAAAATTAAATTTATATAAAATACAGCTTTTTAATTTTCAAAACTGGCAACACAACTGACAAACAAACAGGTACCAGGAGGTATTCCCAAAAAAAAAATTAAACATTGCATACAAAATAGAACAGATAAAATAAATAAACAGTCCACTTTCACTCAAAAATAATATTAAATACATTTTAATTACATCTAAAGTATTGTTATAATACAAATGGCTACAACTAACTGGAATATTTTTATTTACAAAAAAAGGGAGTTTTTTACTTTGAATTAAAGATTTACTTTAATATAATATAAAGAGAAAAATTGTCTTTTTTTAATATATTTTGTTAACGTTTTAACGTTACACGATCACATATATGGTTTCACATTGTTTTTAGCACAGATTAAAAAACTAAGTGCTCAGATTATTTTCGACTATTTAGATTTTTAATCTGTGCCGACATTCTAAAGTTAGTATTAATAATATAGTAAATAAATTTCTCATTTCAAAGTTAGTTAATACCGCATTTTGAAACAAAAAAATAACCTTTGTTTGAAAAAAACATTACATATTAAACTGTTTGTGCGTCCATGTCCATTATAAGAAAGAAGAAAATTAATTTTAATCCCAATTTTAAGAAATTTCTTAATAATATACAATAAATTAATTCCACTAATAATTAAAGCTAAAATATTTTTTAAATGGGCAACATTAAATGACACATTTTTTTATTTCAAAATTGCGGACATCTAAAGACAATCTATCTTCTAAGAAGTGGGAACAGACAGACAGTTCGATATAATTAATTATTGCTTTGATTACATCCAGTTTGGATATAAATTAATGGCAGTGCTATAAGGGTATCTTCTAAACTAATTTTCCCGGAATTACTTAATTTTATTACACTTTATTTGAATACTATCAGGGTATTCATTTAATTTTCTTTTTCCATTATTTTGTTAATATCGATTAGTAGTTTTTTTAAAATTTGGGTACAACTATTAATTTTATTAAATAATAATTATAGTTGTTAGTTTCTCTAAAAAAATATTGTGAGCAAATAAATTACATGTCTAAATGAAAAGAAAAGAAAATTCTATTGCCAAATTTGTAAGAGAACTGTCATTTTTTAATTTTAAAATATGAATCTGCACCTATTTTACGAATATTAATTTAATTAATTAAACTATTTAACATAGTATTAAGAAATTAAATAAATGCAAAATTCCATAGTATTGTGAATATTTCAACTTTTATAGTGGAATAATGTTTCTTTCATTTCATAAAATCGTGTATAACACATATGTTTAGTAGTTTTTATGTAACATACATACATATATGTATGTAGACATACATATTTAATATATTCAGTAGGAAGCTTCGTGTCCCGCTAAAATATATAAATCGTTGCCATCTTCACCAGATAGAGTATTGTTTTGGAGCAAATGCGACTCGAGTACCACCACTCTGTAATATTTAAAATATTTTTTAATTTTTTTTTATTATGGTTACAATAATCAAGATTCGGGAATAATATCGGTCCCCAACGATTAGAAGGGGGATCCAGTTTTGTATAATGCTTCAGTGCAACGTCAATAGTGGAAACAGACAAAGTAAATAGAGAAGAATGTCGGCTGATTGAAAAAAAAGCAAAAATGTGAAAAATGTGTGAGGTCTAAGTGTCATTTCTACACTTAGGAAAGTGCAGTATTAAAGTGTAAAGTGATGTACTCTGAAATAATGTTGAGGTACAATGTCAAGGGACGTTAGTGATGTGATCTTTATAGAAGTGATGTGTTATTGTGTGTTCGCTATATTCATGTAGTGGTGTAGTTTATAGAGATGTATTCTCTATAGTGAATAGCGTGTAGTGAAGTAATCTATAGTGATATCGTGATATAATGTATAGTGATGTGGTAGTGTACTAACTTGTCGTGTCCGAGCAGGCGGTAGGCGCGCGAGGCGTCGGTGATCTCCTGCGTGACGGTGGTGGGGTTGCGGAGCGAGCGACCCTGTACGCCGTGACGGTGGAATGCCAGCACCGAGTCCGCTAGACATACTTAAAGTAAAAAAAAACAGATTAATATATTTTTGAAGAGTGTGTAGTCATACAAGAGGGTTAAGTAGAAAGATGGACCTAACATGTCCCTGGTCGCAATTATCATCCCCATCATCACAAGCCCTTAACTAGTTCTGGTTCTGGTTTAAGAAACAAAGCTCTGGCGATCGAGCAGTGCGGAAAGCACACACCCGCCCGGGTAACTACGTAGAAGAGGCTACTGCAACCTTAATTAAAAAACCCCTAAAGTGTGTGGTAGCAAAAGTAAAGGCAAGAGGAAACTATTGCTCTATTTTCAAGAAAGTCATAGAAGTACATTCTGAGGTGTGTAGTGAGAAATGAGTTGGTTACAGAACTACCGGTCACTGGGATACAACGTTGAACTACAAACAATACGGAAAACAGGGAAATGGAATATTAAAGATCGTTTCAATTGTCCTGGAAAATTGATAATCTTGCAAAAGAGAAGTAACCAGAAATTGTATGAACACGCGTGAATTAAGCGAGACCCATTGGCATTCTAGAGGACATATATTCACTGGCAGCCACGTCATTTATTCTGCCGGTAGTTACGGCACCAGCCAAACAGAGGCAAATAGAGTAGCGTTCCTTATTTCCAAGCAGTAACTGCACGTATAATACCTGTAAAACTCAGAGCCTCATCTAAGTATACACACATACCAGCGAATTTAGTATATCTTGACACCACCTTCGGTACAATCTCCAGTAGAAAATGAATTCTAATCTGAGGCGGTTTCAACATTAAAATCAACAACACAGCACTTCAAAATTGATAGTTAATTCCTACTCGATCACCAAAAATTATACACATGGATTTCGCAGTCAGATTAATTTCATTTTTATACATAACTGTCCAAGTTGCAACTGAAATTAAGAGCTGTCAAAAACAAAAAAAGAAAACGATACTGTCCGTCCTTTCTTCATGGTTAACATTTGCTCAATTTTTCACCAACAGCACTTGGTAAGGAATTCTTGTCTAAAGTGTAAGGTGCCATCAAACATCTCAAGAATAAAAAGATGCAAATTGGAAGCGATGGATGAGTCTAACGGCAAGTTCCATAACTTGATTTTGCATATAGAAAGGTAATCAGAGGGAACCTAGTGTTAAGACGCTTCAATCCTGAATTTCCGCTGAATTTTTGTAGAACAACCGTCGTGTTTACAGACACACGCTTGTGCCACTGCGCCACAATGGCCTTACTTATTTTGTAATAAATACTCACATATACTATCAATGTGGAAGTCGAACTGTATACGAGAGGGTAGTTTACTGCGACGTCGCTCGTCTCTCTTCTCGAACGGCAACACCGATATTATGTCTACTACATTCTCGTGACATACTAGAACCTGAAATTAATATGAAACTTTAGTTTAAAGGCATCGTGATTCAGTGGAATATGTTTTTGTTTGTTTTTTTATTAGCCTCACTCTTCAAGTTCAGGCAGAGAGAACTTGAGAACCTAGTGATAAGACAGTAGGCTCCCGCTATTGGAGATCCATCCTATTCTACAGTATAACTACAGTGTTTTGTTAGTATTGTGTGGAAGAACCAGAACGCTGTTATTTTTCTTAACAAAGGTTCTTACCGGTATGAATTATTATTCAAGTGGTAATTAAACCCACAACGATCGCAATTACAATTAGGACCATATCATTTTGGACAATAGACAGACAGACGTCTTTACATCTCACATCTTAGTAACAGATTATTTTGTTTTTTAATGGAAATACTAAGGCAAACGGCTTCAAATCATTATATAGTCATTTTTTTAAATAAAAATTCCAAATTTACTAGATCAAATAATACGAATATTTGATCTAGTAAAAAAAAATAGAAAATAAAAATAATTAATTCCCCGGAGTGGTGATCGAGGCTTCGTCCTATTGCGACACGATGGTCTCGACGGATAAGAAACATATATAAAACTATAAGCTCACAGAATCCTTATCCAACTGATGTACCGCCCTCAAGGTGTGTAGACGTTCAGGTCGAGGTATCACCGTGTTGGAACCTCCCGGACATAGATCCAACTCCTCTGAATGGAGCCAGGTTGCACCTGATTGATGGATTTATCGAAGAAAATATTAAAATAAAAAAAGGTTCTTATAGATAAATATTATATCAAATTATAATATTATAAATATGTTTTAAAAATTACACAACGGAATTAAATATAAAACATCACGATATATATATATAAATAATATAGTAGCGAGGCAGGGGAAGCTTAATGTTAAAACACTCCATTCTGCAGGCGCTGCCGAATTTTCGAGGTATTGTGTGCTGAGTTGTGGAACTCACCGCTGCGCTATTCCTTATTACCAGAGTGAAAAAATAATATATTAAATAACTACGAAGACGAATAACGAATTATATTATAAGTAAATACATCTTACCCGAAACAATATATCTTACCCGAGTTAATATTAATAAGGTTCAACCGCAACGGTTTCCTTGTGACACCCACGCAGAGCAACGGATACTCCAGCTCCGGAGTGATGATCAGTTCGAATGACAGTAGGGGGGATGGTAACACGCATTCTATGTTCTGTTTTACAAAAAAAAATTGTTAAATAAAAATTAAAATAAGTTAAATTATTTTAATAGCAAAACTTAATTTAAATTGACATTCTATACACATAAAAATGTTACCAGAACGGTAACAAGGTAAGTAAATATGCAAGTCCAGTAAATTAAACTATTAAACAAGTAATTTCCTTGTTTGGGAGGCGACCGACAACCATCGCGTTTACAGTATATGCTTGTGCCTTTTAATGTAGATCAGTGGTTACCAACCAGTGGTCCGCAGAAGCCTAAATATGGTCCGCGAATGATTTTAATTTTATGACTGGAGATGGTGAGGCTAAGTTTCTGTTTAATTATCACAGTTAATTTTTACTATACCTACATGCATAGTGGTCCCTGCTACCAAGAATGATATAAAAGTGGTTTTTGATCAAGAAAAGGTTGGGAGCCCCTGATATAGACGATATAAGTAAACACTCTTTACCTTTAATAACATAAATTTTCTTAGTGGATCGTACCACTGCATTAGAAACAGCCCCGCGGGCGTCGCCCCGCAGAGGTACTTGTACCCGTTGTAGGGGTTGCGGGCGACGGCGCAACGGTTACAACCTGTAAGTTTAAAAAAATATGTAATAATCAAGATACTGTGTCTTAAAATATACTTTTGTGAGTATTTTTTAGTGGTAAAATAATATTAATTCTAATTAATAACAGATAATAAATGGCCGTTAACCAAAAAGTTTTCTGTGCTTTTGTGGACTTGGAAAAGGCGTTTGACAGAGTTGTAAGAGCGAAACTGTGGGAGATACTACCCCGGTACAATGTGAGCGGACCCTTGCTGCAGGCTGT
>DWMY01002828.1:0-11100 GCA_018249775.1 Heliconius hecalesia formosus
AAAAAAAAATATATATATATATATATATATATATATATATATATATATATATATATATATATATATATATATATATATATATATATATATATATATATATATATATATATATATATATATATATAAAATTGATTTCCTGCTATTGATATTGCACGGATGAATTAACGAAACAATTAATGTCATTAGCTGCTGTTACATAAGTGTTACAGTAATAAATAATGAAAAACGAGGAGTCATCGATAAGAACGTGTCGTATCGTACATTTGTATTAATGTTATCTGATTTCGCAATGTAAACAAATCACCTGTTGACGGTTGTGAATAATTTATTTATTTATTATTTTAATCTTGACACTCAATGCACTTGCACTATGGTTTTTAAGAATATATAAAAAATTCTTAACACGAATTATGTTGCTAAAACATTTCTTTTTTGGCTAATTAACATTTCTTTAACATTGCTTATTGTGTTGAAATATTAGTAAAGATTAATTCTGTCATAGATATATGTAGGAGGAATTTTTACATTAGAATTAATTACGAAGATATGCCGCCATCGTGACGGACAGGTTGTATACCCACTTTCTGCCGAATTCTGGAGGCATTGCGTATTGAGTGGCAGAACTCAACGCAGCACTTTTCCTCGACACCAGAGCGAAGAAAATGGAAATATAAATTTAAGTAAATATTTCATCTCCTCGAGTGGGGATCGAACCCACAACCAGTCGGTTTTACAGTCACACTTTGTGCCGCTGCGCCACGACTGGCAGAAATATATTCTAAATATCCATATTTTAAACATAGGTGAATTTCCACTTTGAATTCATATATTTCATTATTTTAAGGGTTCCGTAAATACCAAAAGGTAAATATGGAACCGTTATAGGATTACTTTATTGCCTATCTATCCGTCTGTCAAGATCATTTATCTCAAGATCACGTGGTACCTCCACGTTTATTATTAAGTTAAAATTAATATCAAACATTCAGGGCTATGGTCTCTTGAAGCTCGAAAAAAAATCTCTCTTCTAAGTCAATCAAAAGTTACGAGCATTTACGCATCGATTTTGCATTTTAATGAAATCGCCTCGTAATCAAAATCTGCAAGGTATTTCTCGTAGGCCTACAGTTATGAAATTTGTGACAAAGTGAGAACTTACTATGACAATGAGAGAAAAGTGAAAATTTATAAATATTTCATTAAAAAACCCATTTCATAAAAAATAAGGACATTTGCTTAAAACTTAAGTTTGTCAATTCCTATAAGGTATCCCAGTGATCTACAATCCAGCAATTGGCACTGAAGCCTCGGTGGGCGAATCAGACTCGCACTTAACCAGTTTTTTTAAGAGACATATTTATCTGTACCTACCTCGCTGAATGTGCGAAACCATGTAGATTTTTTATTTTCTATTGTTATTTAATAAAAATATATTGTTAATGAAATAAAATATAGAAAACAAATACAATACATTTTTTTTACTTTACAATTTGTTAGTTTGTTACCATTCGTCATATTAGGTATTTCTTTATTTATTGTTTAATTTTATTAAAGCAATATATTGTTTTAAATTACAAGCAATATAACTAAATTACAGGCACTTTCATGTGTATATGGCACCTTAATAAGGGCTATTTGAAAATTCTTTAACCAGTAAAAATCATAAAAATCGATGTATTGTCAATATTTGTGGCAAGCTCTTAGGGTAATGAACCGAGGTGGAATGACTGTGTACGTTTTATATGATGTCTTAAAATCACTGCGGTTCGAATTATTGGTCGTAAGTCATATTCCCTTCCTTTGGGCTTATTTATATAAAAATTAAAATGCATAAAATATACATTTAATTTGAAGTCGAAACGCAACAGTAAACAAATCGCCACTTGTCACTTAGATTAATGTTTTTTTTAGTTTCACGCAGCTGCTTCTAGCAGATAGGTAGAGGGAACCTAGTGTAAAGGACTTCCGTTTCCCATTTTCCGCCGAATTTTCCCGTTTGCTTTGTTACCAGCAGTACGGGGAATATATTGTACATCCTCCGCTACGTCAAAATTTTTATATGGTGCTTATTATTTTTACTATATAAATTAGGAAATATAAAACCTAAAAAGAGTTCGATTGTACAGAGTTTCGGATGAAAACGAAGTAATCATGTCAGTTTCAAGTTTTTATAAAATAAAACAACTACAAATTTTTACGTTTAAGTTTAATAATAAACATCCGAAGATTAACGCCGAGCCTGTAATAATGATCGATGACATTTACGTAACTCTTAACAGCAATGCAAATTCCTCAGCGAAAGCAATAAATTTTCTATAGATTACATAAACGATGATCTTTTTTTTAAAAACAAAAAAGGTGAAAACGATGGGTAGATTATTATATTTTTACTATACAGGTCAAACTATTATATAAGATAATAGATCAGAAAAAAAATGTGGTGTAGTCTGTTACTAGATGTGAAATATTTAACAAAACAACAAAAAAAATTGTTTCTTTGAAAAGAAATGTAAGAAATATATATAAATAAAGGTCAGTTAATGTTGTATCGTATATAAAGTCTTATCAAAAATGTTTTTATTTAAAAATCTTCGGAAGTGAACGGTTCCGTTCTGAAATGACAGCTTAAACAATGCTGTTAAAAACATACTAGCTCTGAGCATTAGAGCCTTGGGTTCTATTGTTGAGGTATAAGCAATTAGGCAATTAGACTTACCTTGGAGAGAGAAAATTTTAGCAACTATGCTACCGAAGATTCTTTGTTTGGTCTTTTCGGCTTAAAGTTTTGAAATATGAATCTATTTATCTTAAATATCTGGCTAATAATTTATTGAAATATGAAAGTTAAAAAATTCTGGAGTATTATTGAACTAAGGAAATTAAAAATAGGTCTTTTGATGCATTCAAAAGAACCTTTATTATTATTAACCAGTTATCGTGGACCGAAGTTGAACTGTGAAGGAAAGAGTTCAGTTTATAGTTTTACTTTTTGCAAGCAATGAAGCGTGGTGTTGCAGTGGGTCATTGTCAATCATAGCGCAGACGGTTTCATTCAAAATTACCCGTAAACTTTATCGCAACTGTTTCGAAGCAATTACAAAATGTTTTTTTTGCAACCAACTAAGTTCTCCTTTCTTTTTAAGGGGCCAGTTCAAGTTCATATCACGGCCCATTTATTTTCAGCTATGTGTTATGTTATGTTGGTAATTAATGTTAATTAAACATTATTTGCAAGAATAAGCAATTTTTATTCTGTTGCAAAATTTTTATGCTACAAAATGTTATTAAAGCGTGAATAAATTATCCTGAACATACCATCGATCTTTGGAGTCCTCATTATATCTCCTGTAGGAACCGCATACGTCGCAGAAATCAATACAAACAGGACAGCAATCCTTACACTGACACCCATTTTAAAGTTAGTTTTTTTTTCTATTTAATTTAAATGTTTTTAAACGCAACTATTTCCCGCGTTTGACCGGTTACATTTGCGTTGGGACGTTCTGTACTCGCCGCGCTCTGTCAACAACTGAAGACAGCCGCACCAATGTTGGACTTTCTATCAGTTCTGCGCGGGCGCAGTCAAAACGCCAGCATATCTTGTGATCTTGGTTATTCTTTTTCGATTGATGCCTTTGCAATATATGTATAAGTATTATAATTTAATGGTTTATTTTTAACAATTACTTTCTTTTTGCTTACATGTCTATAGTTTTCGTTGGCATAATTTTCCTTATCTTATTAAAATACATAAATTATAAAAAATATAATGTAAACAACATTTAAAATCAATTAAATATTTTAAAAATTAAATTCGATGTTACAAAATATATTAATAAATACACTTAAAACACAATAAATATTGGACTGTTTACTTGTTTTTTATTGCCTGATGTCATTGACGTAGTAAATTGATGAGTAATTATCATAATTGACGAATAATCTCAATTTCGAAACTATTACAATATTGTGTCACATCAAACTGTTTCTTATGTAAATATGTTTCTAATATTATTTATAAATGTACAACAGATAATTCAGTCGAAATTACGATATATTTAGCAACGTGGATTTTTTGAAACTTTGTGTCAAAGAGCACAACTATTTACAAAGTGTTTGTTGACATAAAATGGTAATTTTATTAGTTAATAGATATTTTGACACAAATCATTATATTATGTTATGTTTACATATTAATTTTTCCAACAAGCGCCAATTTGGTACAGTGAATTTTTAGTTATGTATGTTTCTCAAAATAATATTATTGATTGAATGTTTGATTTTTTTTTATTTTTGAAAAAGTTGTTTAATTTTTATTTAATTTAGTCAAATAATACAAGCTCTACTATTTTATTAAAGATGAATACAATTAGTAGAGACGATTTGGTAAATATAAAAATTTTACGTTTTGCTAATTAAACTTAACTATACAGTGCAACAAACAATAGGTAATATATAGTAGTAGTAATATAGCAACTACAACTAGGAGCCTCAATACATAGATATCATTTACTAAGGATTTTAAGAATGTAGATATTTTAAAAATATTAATATCTGGGATAACTCTATTTATTAATATAAAGTGAGAAACGCCTTCTAAAAGGAAAGTTAGATTCTAATTTTGTTATTAGTTATGGATGTACAAGCAATCGAATTGGTTTCAGAGAATTTAAAAAGAAAACGCGGATAATATATATGATAATGTTTAATATTATATTAGAAAACAAGATCAATGGTGTCTTTCGGGGTATCTTTTTTTTTATGGAAAAAACAAGGCAAACGAGCGTCCAGGTCACCTGATGGTAAGGGATCACCGCCGCCCACGACTCCGTGCAACACCAGAGGAGCTACAGGTGCGTTGCCTGCCTGAAAGGTGGGTTGGGCGCCGGAGCCCGGCATTACCTGATGCGAAACGCAGTGGCATAAAGCCACTACTTCACGCCGGTTTTAAATGCCAGGGGTGGTAATGGTCCGGTTGAGTCTGCCCATGCGTATTGCCATTGCCGGCGACGTGACCCTACCACACGTACTTTAGTCGCCTCTTACGACACCACCAGTACCAGGATGATCCTATTCTAGGCCGGGATCACACGGCACAAATCTAAATAAGATATCTTAATATAGTCTAGTGAAACTCTATCTGAATAGAGTTGTCTCGATTTACTTTATCTGAAGAATAGCCACGTTCTATACGCAGCATGTGTATTGCAAGAGGATGAGAAACAGAACTTCCTTAAAAAATTGTAAAATTGACCTTCCAAGACAATTATATAAAATAAGACTTTTTAAAAATTCTAGAAAATCCTAATCATATAATAAAATCTAATACTCTTGAAGCTTTCTTTTTCAATGAATCCTTATAAGAAGTTAACTTGCTATCAATTGTAATTCTTAAATCTTTTTTTATCTGTGATTACACTTGATTTTCGCATTTTCCCGAACGCTTGTTTGCCTTGTCCTTTTCCATATAAAAAAAATCCTCTGTAAAATATGTTAACGAAATAATAATTGTTCCTTTTTGTAAATGCAATATGAAAGTATTTTGATATATCTCAATATATCATTTTTACACCAACTAACCCATGCATGTAAGCTTTCTAGTTTTTTATAACTTTTACTACGTTTTTTCAAGTGTCAATTATTTTGAACAATTTGAAATCGTCTGCAAACAACCAAGGATTGGAGTGATTAAAGTATAATGGAATATCAGAGAATATCTTACAGGAAATGAAATTAAAACCTTTAACTACAACCATACAAATTTTGTTCCGTCAATAAGATTTAGTTAAGTCGGTGTAAATTGCATCTACTTGCTTTTTCTTATCTATATATGAAAGTAAGTCAATGTAAGATGCCATATTAGTATTTATTAAAAATGCATGCACGCTTCTTAAAAATGCATTCTGCTAACCGCATAATAAATGCATTTCTCAAAGCATTTTTTGGATGAATAGACGTATTAAGGAATAAAAGATTTAAGCCAAGCTAGAGATAGTGGAAATTAGTCGATAGATGCACACAAGTTGATTTTCATTTCTTCGCTCTGGCACCTAAGCTAAAATCTGGCGTTGAGTTCCATTCAACCTGAAATGCCTTGAAAAATTCGGCGGAAAGTGAGGAACGGAGTGTCTTAAGATTAGGTTCCCCCTGCCTCTGCTGTGTGCGGAATACAGCGTGAAGCTATAATAAATATTACAAATACAATGTATTCATATTTAACAATACACATCTCAAGGCAGCAATAGGAATAATAAAATGTAGGAATTTGTTTGTACATTATACATTCTTGTTCCGCGCTCACATTTAACGTTAACGCACTATTTAACAATAAATTGTGTTGATTTTAAAGAAACTAACTAATCGCTGAATACAATAACTTGCCACTGTTATTTAAAATATACAATATATACATACACACAAAAAAAATACTTATATTATTTATATTTCCATTTCTTCGCTCTGGTGTCGAGGCAACGCGCGGCGTTGAGTTCTGCCACTCAACACGCAATGCCTCCGAAATGCGGCAGAAAGTGGGAAACGGAGTGTCTTAACATTAGGTTCCCTCTGCCTACCCTGCTGTGTGCTGGATACAGCGTGAAGCTAATTTAATTTATTTAAAAAAAAAAAATACAAAAATCTAAAAAAATACAAAAACCATAACAAAAACCTAGAAAGTATAGAAACGCAGCAATTAGTTCGTTTACTCAGGCAATTAAAAAAATTAATCACATAAAATACGATATCGATTTCATTTTCGATTGCATTGTCTGTGGCAAACTATAAAAAAATGCTAGAGTTACCAATCAGTTTAGAAAACGAAATTCAGACGCCAAGGACGTATCACACAGAGTGGTCGTCACTAATGGACTGTCTGTTGGTGGGTAAACTAAGCGCTAAGACCCTTTTGATTGATCGTGCGCAAGAAATTAGGAAAAAACTATCCTTAATCCGTTTTCATTGTTAGAATTTTTTTTTGGGTTCACGTACACAGCAGGGTAGGCAGAGGGAACCCAGTGTTAAAACACTCCGTTCCTCTTTTTCCGCTCCAACGCCTCGCTTTGCCGCGATACCAGGGCGAAGAAATGGAAATATTAAGTATTTCATTTCCTCGATTGGGAATCTAACTCACAGCCGTTACATATGCGTTGTTATTGTCTGCTCAATCAATATTTATTAACTTACAAAACCGTGGCTTTCAGATGTTTATTAATCTATTATTTACTTTATTAAGAGTGATGATAATAGCTAATAGCTCTTACAAAATTGTTAGCCATTAATAATTAAAAATTAAATATATCAAAGTTAACCAGAGGTAAGTAGAGGCCAGTCGTTGCGCAGGGGCACAAACGTGTGCCTGTAGACACGACAGGTTGTGCTGTGCTGTATCCCGCAGGAGCAGTGTAGGCAGAGATATCCTAGTGCTAAGACACTTTCCGTCGAATTCTGGAGGCATTGTATATTAAGCGATGAATCTCAACGCCTCACTTCGCCACGATTCCTCGAATGAGAATAGAACCCACAATCTGTCGTGTTCACAGTCACACGCCACGACTGGCTTTGATTGTCCTTATAATAAACACATTTTTATGTATATTAAGTAAAACGTGTAATGTTAGAAAATTATAATTAATTTGCAACTGGTTCGCGGCTACGGAGCAGCGCTTGCATCACTGAGTCATAGTCGACGGAAGCCGCTTGACGAAACGGCTCGTGAAGTATGAAGGCTAGACGATCCGGTTCTCATTGTTGTTTGCTAGGAATTGTTATACATAAATATGTAGTATACTTATAATTTCTATTATATTTTATTAGGTAATTTTATTTTTTTCCTTATTTTTCTCTATCATTTGCTATTGATTTTTTTTAATTACATTTAAAAGTGTATTATGAAAATAATCTTCAATTTTAGTATTTAAAAAAACGTATATAATTATTAATTATATTTATAATGATTATTTATAAATATAAATATATATAAATAATAATTATATACGTTTTTTTCATATTTCCATTTCTTCGCTCTGGTGTCGAGGCAAAGCGCGGCGTTGAGTTCTGCCACTCAACACGCAATGCCTCCAAAATTCGGCAGAAAGTGGGGAACGGAGTGTCATAAAACTAGGTTCTCTCTGCCTACCCTGCTGTGTGCGGGATACAGTGTGAAGCTAATTTAATTTAATTTAATAATTATTATTTATATTTATATATGCTCATTTTAAAATATTAAACAGTATATACATTACATGTGAATAAAAATTCTTAAATTACATTGAAATATTCCTCATAGCGCCATCTATGAAGAAATAGCAGATGCTATATGTAAAAATATTAGAACTAAAATAATATAATAGATGGCGTAGTTTGTAACGTTTAACGCCATCTACTATTCAAAAGCTTTTCTAAAGTGAAATAGGCCGTAGTTTGTTGTTTATTCTTCTTACCGCTAGATGGCGCGTTTATTAAGTAAGTGTATAATGTGATAATGCAGTACAATAAAAATCTAAAAATGCATATTTTTGCATTTAAATAATATTTTACTTAATTTTTTACAATAAAAATACATTGCTGAAAATAAATCCAATTTTTATGGAAGAGCCGACGACCAATAGAGATATGTCTATTGGTCTTTTACTGTTGATTTGTATCTTAAGTGAATTCTGCTTAAGTTTTAAAGAAAATAATTATGAACAGAAAGTTCTTTAGAACAAAGCTTAAGACAAATGGATTACAATACAACATTTTTAAAGAAAAATATTGAAGGATTTAAGTAAAACGTTATAAATATTAATTTGATTCTGCAGCTTTATTAATGTTTTCAACATTGACACGTCGAAAACGTATAGTATTATTTCTCACTCGGCCAGTTTCCTTGAATAATAGTCTAGACCAACTAGCTACATTTAAATTTTAAAATGAGATTTATGAATGTTTATTTTCATTAAAATATACTCCGAAAAATAAATTAATATAATGTATTTATCGAATTTATTTGTATTATTATCATTATTTAAAAAGCTATTGAAAATAGGCTAATAATATATATTGTTAGTGACATAATATAAATTATTTATTGCTTGGACAAGAATAAAACAGAAACACATGAATATTTTATATAAAATAGTTTATTGCTTAAGTCTGTATTTACTTTGATTTGTAGTTACAAATTACAAATGCTGTAAAGCTATGTACACAATGTCATCGACATTTTCGTGGTATCAGTTCGATATTTACAAACTAACGGCACATTTTTCTTACATATCTAAATATTATATTACATAAATAAGCACCTTAAATTAGCTAAAAGTCTTTCTTTCCTAAAAAGGCAGTAAGTGCCCGCTAGTAATACTTATTGAGATTAAGAAAATTAAGAATTCATTTTAATAACAAACAGATCACAAAACAAACGGAATAAAAATTATAAGAGTCAAACATAAATAAAAATGAAGATGAAAGGCGTATGTATACATGCGCGGAGGAACTTATTAAATACTCTCAATAAATTAACAATCACTATCAACTACAGAATACTAAATATCACAGAGAAAGTACCCATTACTTAATCAACGTAACGTTTCGTCAAGCGATTAACTCGAATGTCTCACATTTTAGAGAGCAAATAACTAATAATAAATAAGTACAAAAGCGACGTACGGACACTGAATAAATATTTAAGGGGGTATTCTAAAGCACTCAGCTCATCGAGGGCGCGCTGTTTTTGTTGTTCTTGTTTTTCTTGTTGCCGAGTTTCTCCCTCATCTTCGCGTGGAACGCGGCACATTTTCTATCCGTCTTCTTGTTGAGTGGGCACCTAAATTCGAAGTACCAATTGTTCAAGAAGTTTCCGTAACCCCTGAACGCTATGTAATCGTTCTTGAGACACTGGGTGGCGTCGACCTTCTGCTTCAACGCGTCTAGATTCATACGATTCTTGTCGAAGAACGGCACCTGCATATTAACAGATACCATATTCTCTTGTATTTCCGCAATAGTGCTGGTCAGCTTGTCCAATGTGTCGGTGAGCAGCTTCCGGCGTACTATCATGTAGTTGGCAAACGGATCGTCGGGTAACTCGGGCTGAACTTTCAATAATAGATGGAAAATTGTTTCGTATTCCTTAAGAGTCTTGTATAGTTTCGGCATCAAATAAGTGAACTGCAACAAAAGAAAAAAATCTATAAATTGATAAATAGAGATTAGAGATCAATGATAACAACATTGATGGATTGCGTGAAGATATTTAAGTTTGAATTAATATAGCGTTTATACATATTGTGAACAGTTTGCGACGCGGCCAATTTGTGTCGAGGCTGTATAATCTATAAGTATTTGTGATTGTATAACTATTCTCGTGACATTATTGAGGAACCACGTACATATTGAGACGCTAGTTTATATAGGTACTTAGACACGACTGTCTTAATATGTAGCTAAAGGGAAAATGATTTTTTTCTTCGAATGTGCAAGTTGTGTCGTAATAGAAACTGGTGTTCGGTGAAAAATGTAAGGTCAGGTTGCATTTGATTTTTCTTAGTATTTTACGTTCACTGTTTAGTTTGTTGTTAACATTTATAATGAAGATTATGTGGTTAAATTATTAGTTAGTTTTAGTCATATTGGTAAATAATGATTTAAAGAGGCAATGTGTATATTTCATATAAACATTTCCTCTTTAAATATAATATAAAATTTTCATACTTATATAGTTATTACGTCAATAAGAAGTGACAATACGTATTTTTCCTTTAAACATATATAAATATTTAGTAAATTCTCATTGATAGAGGAAAATGTTTGAACCGATTTTTTTACATTTCAGGGTAAGTTTAAAACGCAACTTGTGCAGGAATTATTGGTCGTATTAGGTACGTTTGTGTATGTAGCTAGTAGCATGACGCAATATTAAAGTATTTCTCACGATGTTGGTTAGGAAGTGGATTGATAACAATATCAATACGATATAATAGATACATATCATTATTATTAAAAGATTTATAAGATATGTAATTAAAATTTTATTTATTAATTGTCAAAAACCGATTTATTAACTCGTTTTCGTTTCTTTGTTTCATATCAATTACGCAATGCTATAAATAGGTGTTTAAC